>LOJH01040794.1:4232-14266 GCA_001685095.1 Ellobius talpinus
TGTGTGTGTGTGTGTGTGTGTGTGTGTGTATGTGTGTGTGTGTGTTTAGAGGCAGCCGGGGAGGTAACCTCTGAGGAAGTTTGGCAGGGATAGGGCTTATCTGCTGGATGGAAATCTGAGAGAAAGTCCTGGAAATTCTGTTTAGAAGTTAGAACTAAAAAAATCTTGATATAGCTGGGTAATGGTGGCACATGTCTTTAATCCCACCACTTAGGAAGCAGAGGCAGGTGGATCTCTGCCAGTTTGAGGCCAGCCTGGTCTACAGAGCAAGTTTCAGAGCAGCCAGAGTTACACAGAAAAACATTGTTTCGGGGGGGGGAAAAAAAGTCCTGATATCTAAAACGAGGAACAAAGGACATTAGTGAATGTAAATTGATGTTTACATCAGGACTGTCAGCTCCCCATTAATGACACAAAAACTTATTGACTATAAAAGCAATAGCTTAGGCTTATTATTAACTAGCTCTTACAACTTAAATTAACCTGTTTTTGTTAATCTACTTTTTGTCTCGTAGTTTTATTACCTTTACTCTGTACTGTCCATGCTGCTTCAGCCTTTCTTCTTCCCAGAGTTCTTTCTCTGTCCTCAAGTCCCACCTATACCTCTTGCCTATCTACTGGCTGTTCAGCTTTTTAATACACCAATCCATAGCAATACATTTCACACAGTGTACAGGAATACTCCACAACAAGTAGAGATAAAAGGACCTTTGGWGATYGGGAAKCTGGCACTGTTTGCAAMTTCATTGAAGGAATTTTATCAAAGTCCCGCAGGATTGCAGGTTTCAACATGACAAATTTAGACCAGCAGTTCTGGTTGTTCAGGGCATATTAGGATCCAACTTAAAGCCCAATTGTTTACATTTTTAAGGAGACAGGCCAAAAGGCTCTCTTTTAGGGATATAGGGTTATTGACCATTTTGTGGGTTTTAGATGGGTTGAGGCTAGTTTCTTACCTTGAAGTGTCCCCTGAAAAGTTCCAGAGAGTTTCTCAAGGAAACGAACAGGAAGAATGACAGACCCCTGGGGTCTGAGATGAAGCCAAAGTCCCAGAGCAGCCCTGAGACTCGATGGGGTCCTTATCTACTTCTGTGTCAGCAGGGAGAATGCCCTGCGTGGTGTGTGGCTCGGAAAACATCAAAGATGTCCCTCTTAAGTGCCAGACATTGGTTAGAACAGTGGTTCTCGACCTTCTCAATGTTACCACTCTTTATTCAATTGTGATAAAGATGTTGTGATCACCCCCAGCCATAAAATTATTTTCGTTGCTACTTCATAAGTGTAATTTTGCTACTGTTATGGATCATAATGAAAATAGCTATGTTTTCCAATGGTCTTAGGTGACCCCCGTGAAAGGACCCACAAGTTGAGAACCACTGGGTAAGAAGATAAGAAAAAGGGTGGGTTTACCATTCATGCAAATAATGGAGAGTAATGGTCTTTCAGAAAGATAGGAAGATCGGGGAACAGAGGGTGGAGGAAGAGGACTGGTCAGGTTGAACCTGCTGGGAAGCCCTTCATGGGTTTCAGCATCAATTAATCTAAGAATCTGAGTTTATTGGATGCAATAAAGAATGAGCATTCTGGTCGACCTCAACAGCCAGCAAACTTTGATAGGTTTGAGAGGTTGGTAAGTTCCAAACCCAGCAGCTTGGTATCAGTAGGTGCGGGAGCATGCGCCGTGCAGGGTCTGAGAATTCAGGTCAAGAGTAGGACAGAAACCGCTTTGGGGGTGAACAGTTGTTTGAAATCAGGGTGCAAGATGAACGAGATTGCAGGCGAGCGCAGGAAGCGTTAGCAGCCTCTACTGATTGCTCACCCTGAGATGTGCTACTTCACAGCCTTAGCTCAGGGGCACAGCTGCCATGTGAATAGGGCACAGACACCACCCTCCTTTGTAGATGGGGCAGCTGAGACACAGTTGGCTTCGCAGTCCAAGGCCACGCAGCTTTTATAGAGAAGGGATTTAACCCCTGGCAGAATGGCTTCTAATAATATGGTCTTTGAACCATAATAGTACAGTATTGACGACGGAGAGAAACAGGGACTGAGTGACTGGAACTAGTTGGTCTACCCAGGATCAGTTTTCCTAACATCGGCATGAGAAAGTCAGTCATTCAGAGAGAGAGGTGGCCTGTGCAAAACTCTGCTGAAGACAGAGAGAAGCTGTACCCTACTGTGTAACTTGGGATGTGGATGGAGACAGGAGCATGAGGAGTCTGAGGTCATCCTTGGCTACATAGGGAGTCTGAGGCTAGACTGGCCTATGTGAGACCCTGTCCCCAAACAAAAACAAAAACCAAATGATATGCGAGAGATTGACCCTTTTCTTGTACTTTTTATGTATTTACAATCTACCTATTCCTAATCATTAAACACACACAAACACACACACACACACAGAGATTAAAAATCAAGAACAGACACTTCCACCCTCTCTCCACATGGACAAGACCGCACTAACATGTTAGCACACTTCTTTCCAACCTTTTAAAAAATGTCTTTCTTTTGCATAGCTGGGATTCTGCTTGGATATAATTTTGCATCTTGCATTTTCTCTCCCTGAACACCAGAGCACAAACCCTCGACATTTTAATCAGCTGTGTAATAATCCATCTTATGGAAATTATGTAATTTACGACACATTCCTCCAGTGTTAGAGCTTTAGGTTGTTTCCAATATTGTTGCTATTTATAAATAACCTACTATGAGCATTTTGGCCCATAAATCTGTGAGCAAACTTCAGAGTATGCTGTTTTAGGATCATTTCCCAGAAATATAATTAGCAAGCTAGGTGTTACATGGAAAAGTGGTTTTCCTGATCAATAGCACATACTTTCTTTCCTATGATAGCGATACCCAATTTTTTCAATTTTATTTTTTCTGCGTGTGGGATGTTTCATCTATATATTATGTATGCACATCACTTCCAGAAGCCTAGTGTCCCCAGAGGCCAAAAGAGAGTGTCAAACCCCTTAGAACTGGAATTATAGACAACTATGAGCCATCATGTGGGGTGCTGGTAACTGAACCCAGGTCCTCTGCAAGAACAGTCGGTGTTCTTAACCTTTCGACCATCTCTCCAGCCCCAGAAAGGACATTCTTTGCAAACAAATGGCAAGCCCTCCAGGCGCAGAAGTTGCAAGTCAGCTTGTTCCTGTGTCAGTGTGGCACGGGCACCTCTAAAGGACCCCACTTCTGGCTCCGAGCTTCTACGTTAACCATTGCACCTTCTCTTATGAGCTACTTCCAAATTTAGTTCTTTTTTATGAACTATTATAGTTCAAACCTTTTTTTAATGAACAATTGGTGTTGTGCATGGTGGATGCAGTGGTGTTTGTGGTACTATTATCTTGTTTATCTGTTTACGTATTTTCTGGTGTCTGTGTGTCTCTGTGTGTGCACATGCCCATGTGTAGACCAGAGGAGGGGTTTACCATCTTCCTCTATTTCTTTAAGACAGGATTTCTCACTGAACTGTGACTGTGCTAGCTGGCCAGTAAGCTTCAGGGACCTACCTCTCTCCACACCCCTCCCAACCCCAGCACTGGGGTCATGGGCATGGCAGCTCTGCCTGCTTTTTTTTCTTTTTAAGATTTATTTTTATTTATGTATTTGTGTTTGTGTGAGAAAATGGCAAAAATGTGCAGGTGCTTGTGGATGCCAGAAGAGGGCGTCAGATCCCCTGGAACTGGAGCTACAGACAGTGACAAACCTGTAGAACTCAGAAATTGAACTCTGAAGAGCAGCAGGCTCTTAACTAGCAAGCAGTCTTTCCAGTTCTTGTGCCCAGGGATTTGAACTCAGGTCTTCAAGCAACAGAGTAAGGACTTTTTCCCACTGAGCCTCTTCCCTAGTCCCTTATTATACTATTTTTTTCCTTCAGTTTTTCTGTTTGTTTAAAACGTTTTCCTAATGAAGAGTTAGGGGGGAAACTAGGGATGGAGTTCAGCTGGTAGAGGGCTTGCCTACCACACATGAGGTCCTAGGTTTGATCCCCAACACTGAATGAACCCAGTAGTGGTGGTGCGCACCTGTGATTACGGCACTTTTGAGGTAGAGGGTTGAGGATCAGAAGTTTAGCAGAAGTTTAAGGCCATGTTTGAGGCCAGCCTGGGCTAATGAGACCCTGTTACAGAGGGAAAAAAAGTTTTTCTTTCTGGGAATACTATATATTTCTCCACATTTCTCGTCTGCTCTTTTGTAGTTCTTAATACATTTAGTTTTCTTTTCCTAAGCAGTGGCCATTGTGTTCGCAAGCTTGACGGTAACCACAAGCGAAAGCATCTGATTCTGCAAGGGCAAGCTGTGCTTTTCTGCTTGATCACTTATTTTATGGACCTCGGAAGCCGCAGGGAAAGTTCTCCAGGGAAACTCGGAGGTCTGTCTTGTGATTCAAATTCTCCAATTTATGCTGCGTCCAACACGTTGCCTTGGATGTTGCAAAGGGAGAGGAAAAGCCATCTGACGCACACGTGCACCCTCGTACTTGGCTCCAGGCTTCTTGACATGGTACCAGATTCCTATAAGAACCTGCCTGCTTGGTCACCTAGTTCTTCATGGCTTCCCACTCTCAATTTTTAATTCTTAAGAAATTACATTTTTAAAATTTAATATTCTCTCTCTGTGTGTGTGTTCTGTGTGTGTGTGTGTGTGTGTGTGTGTGTGTGTGTGTGTGTGTGCCACCATGAGCATGTAGAGGACAACTTGACAGAGTTAGTTTTCTCCTTGTACCAAGTAGGTCCTGGGTATCAAACTCAGGTCGTCAGACTTGAGGGTCAGTGCCTTAACCTGCTGCACCATCTTGCCAGGCCCTTCTGCTCTAAGTAACCAAGGGTATATGCTTTCTACAGTCAGAAAGTAGAGAGAGTCTGGGGTGAAGATAGCCTTCAAAGGCAGCCCCCCCCCGTGCCTTACTTCCTCTAAGCAGGATGGACCTCCCAATAGCCCACTGGGAAAGATGAACCCACGGATGAAGTTAGCATCCCTGTGAAGTAATTGCCTCTGGGTGGTGCCAGCAAGCCTTCCACACACAGGGACCTTTGATGGGGACACCTCCTGTATTCAGCCCATGGCAGGAATGCAGTTCGCTGTGAGTGAGTCCTAGGTGAAGCAGCCTGATTTCTCCAGGTTGCTTGTTTAAATGCAAGCAAAAGACACTGGGAAGGACTGGTAAAAGGAATCTGAAGTTGCTGATTTGGCCCATTCTCAGCCTATTCATTAGTGGAAAATAACGAGGAGCATGGTGGAGGGACTTTGAAAGACTGCAGCTGGACAATCCCTCCATCTTGATTCCTGGAGGAATCAATCAGTACAGGAGAAGTTGGAAACTCAGAGGGGATCCTAGGAGTACAGCCGGGAAATGAAGGAAGGCTGTCACTTACCTGCTTCTCCTTGAAGAGATGGGAAGAATGGCCCTAAAGACATTTCAGAGTTGATCAGGACTTCCACTCCCCCCACAAACCTGGGGCAAGGGTGTTTTAGGAGGCAAGGTCATCTCCTCCTCCACTCACTCTGGCTCTGACAGAGAGCTAAGGGGTTGAAGGATGATGATCCTGTTGTGCCAGGTCACCTAGAGGGCAGATAACCAGTTTGGCCTGGCTAAACTGTTGGACTCCTTGGTACTTGNTATTATTATTATTATTATTATTATTATTATTATTATTATTATTTGCTCCCTTTGAAATACTATCATTTGGAATCTCATACCATGTCAGCTTTCACAGGCTTACAGTGGAGTTTTGCTCAAGGATGAGCCACACCCTTCTCAGACATCCCAAAGGGAGACACTGTTCAGATGAGATTTTGGACTGTCAATCCACACCAGTGAGAGGGTGAATGGTTGGTTTGTTTGTTTTACATTTTTTTTTGCATGTGCAAGCATGATCTTTGGGGAATGAGAGGACAATGTGTGATGGATTAAGTTGCTCCCCTCCCATGTGTTGGAACCCTAGCCCTGGTGTGACTGCGTGTGGAGATGGTGCTCACAGAGGTAACAACAGGGTTAAATGAGTCCTCCAGGATGGGTTCACACATAGCATTAGCGTCCTCTGGAGATGAAGAGGAAGACGCCAGAGTTTGCTCTCTGTGCAGACAGAGAAGGGGCCAGGTGAAGACAAAGTTGTTTATAAACAAGCAGAAAGGTTATCAGATTCTGACCAGATGACAGCGGGGCTTGAAATTCCAGCTTTCCTGACCTACCGTCAAACAATTCTTTTCTGCCTCATACCAGTCGTACCATTGGTTGCCTGGGTTACCCAAAAGCCACTCCCTAAGCCACTATCTGCTATTCCACCACAGCAGGTTGAGAGAACACACATCGTTCCTGTCCCCAGCAATGGTTAAGAACTACACTTTTTATCCCCTCACAGTGAACTATCTTTGCAGTTATCCCGCCCACCCACCATTTTCCAGAGTTCCCAACCAGACATCTTTATGGTATCTGGCTCTGGCCAAAGGTTTGGGGTAAAGGAAAAGACAAGTGTGGGCGCCAGACTCAGCTTCTAGCGCCTCCTCTTAAAATTTTACTAAGCAATCTTTTATGGATCACTTCTGGCTATCGCTCTTTCTGTTCAAAGTTCATCAAATAAGGCAGGTTGAATTAGGCTTTGTAACAGTGCAGATGGGGACCCTAACGGCAAGGGACTTAGTTTTTTGCAGATTTGTTCCCCCTCTCCCTCCTTTAAAAACAGAGATAATGCTAATACCTACCGGCTCCAGGTGATCAGGCTAATGATCATTGTTAATCTAGAGAGTGCCTCAAGTAGCCCAGGTTGGCCTTGAACTCACAAAGCAAAGGATAACCTTGAACTTTGGATCCTCAGGCTCCACCCCCTAAATGCTAGGATTACAGTGGTGCTCCACACTGGTGCAATTCTGAAGTGCTGGGACTGGAACCCAGGGCTTAGTCAATCCTAAACACATTCCTAGTTCACAGCGGACTCATTTGGAACATCCCTTCCCCTGGGTGCCCTTCACCTGAGTTAGGGAGACTCCCGGGGGGGCTTCACTTGCTCCTCCCACTTCTGTCCCTTCAGCCACCACCCCCCACCCCCGCGTGGCGCCTCCTCTCCTCGATCTTCAGGCTGAGCCCTGAGGGGCTGGGGGCGGAGCGTCTGGGCTGCGGGACTAGGACTGGGAGGCTTTTAGGCCAGCGGTTGCTTGAAAAGCGCTGCCGCGGCTAGGCCCGGGGCAGGCAATGGCAGGGGTCGTGTGATCACGGAGAGTGAGAGGGCCATTGCTATCATGCCCGGGCGCGCGGGCGCCGCTCGGTTCTGCTTGCTGACCGCAGCCCTCCAGCTACATTGGCCGCTGGGATGGACAAGTAAGTGGCAGCGCTCAGCAGGGTCGTAGGGTGGCTGGGGTGTGTGACCTGGGGGTCTGGGAGTCGCGCTTGTAGGCCTGGAGCTCCCTGACCGCTATCCATGAGAGCTCTGCCACTCCCTGGGGCGTGAGTGCAGTGCGGCCGCCACCCCCCAAGCCTTGGAGCCCAGGCTTTGTTCTCATGCGGTGAGCCATGGGAGGTCGTGGATCTGTGCTTGCACTGATCAAAAAACCAGTGGATCCTCTCTCCATCTCCTTCCATTTTCCTACTTTGATCTTCTCTTTCTCCTTCTCTGGTTGCTCCGTCTCTCTCTCATCGCTATTTTGCGCCCGCTGCTCTCGCAACCCGAGCATCCCCAGAGGAGCACCCAAGCATCCTATGCACAATCGGTGGGGGAGCCACTCCCTGAGATCCTGCTGCGGGTCAAATGCACGGCAGTGGGGTAGAAAAGCAAAGTCTTCCAAGAGATTAGGATAGGGTGGTCTGTACACTTCGCATCCCCCGTTGGCAGCGACCCTACTTTAAGACCATCAAAGGGCCACGCACACCCATCATGCAGATCGTATGCTGAAGTTCACTATCGAGATATGTATAGTACGCCCCACATTGAAGACCTCCCGACTCTGGAAATAAGGGTCCTCTTTCCACCTCATCCAATGCCAGCCTCCTCTTGGCCTCAGTTTCCCCTTCTGTGAAGAAAGGGGATGGGCTCTGCGCTTCCAGTTTGGAAGCTGGAAAATATCTGTTTTCTCACAACTGTTTTCCCAGACACTCTCCCTTCCGGGCCCCATCCCTCAGAGACTCTCCTAGGATTTTGCGGAAGAGAGGGTCCCGGAGGGGCAATGCCTGGCTTCTGTCATTCTGACCCCGGAGAGCTTAGCTTTAGTTCTGTAGCAGCTGGGGGCTGGGCTGACTCGAGAGGGGTGCTTGCTGTACCAACCGTCAGCATTTTCAAATCAAGCTAGCGACACCGGGGTACCGGCTGGGCAGGCTGCATCCCCCAGCTCTCGCTAGAGAGCTTGACCCAAGGGTCCGCTCCCGCCCCGCCCCCCGCCGTGCTTCAGTCTGCCTTTTTTTCAAAGCTCTTATACCAAAAGGGAAACCGAGGCACAAGGCTTCACACAGGAAGGGGGGTTCGTCCTTTCGTTGGAGTTTGGGTTTCCTTGAGGAAGAGGGAGCAAGGTATTCTTAGTCTGATTTTCCTTCTAACATTAAGTATAAGGGCAAGGAAATCCCTGGATCCTGAGTCCCAGAGACCACTCAGGCGAGTGGCTGTAGACCTGGGAAGAAATAAAAATCTACGGCTAGTAAAATGACTTATGATCCCCAAATGAGCAGTTACTATTAATATTTTGCTTTCCCTCTTCTTGTCTTCCTGTGACTACATACAGATGAATTTGGAAACATACCACACACATTTTAAAAGTACTTCCCAAATCATGACATAGTTTTCCAAAACTATGATTTTAATGACTGTAAGTTCTACCAAGAGACCACAGAAATATAATTTCCCCAAAGTTAAACTCTTGGCTCTCATCCAAATGCAACAAAGATTTTTTTTCTCCCACTTACGACTTTCTCTATGAGGTGGCAGAGGCGACTGTGTAAAACTGGTTAAAAATCATTAGCAGAACCCTAGAGATAAGGGAATTGATGAGGTGGAGTCCCGTGGTCGAGACAGAATCACATGGTTAGACAGAATCACGTAATTGTTGCTTATCTCTCCACTATCCTGAAGCCGCTTGTATCCTTGTCCATCACAGGCCCACAGTTAATAATGTTAGACTTCACCGAGTACAGGCCTTCTGTCAAAAGCAAATAAAGCCAGAGATTCTCTTAGCCAAGTCGCCCATCCGTTTATTAAACAGTGCTCCAGATCTAATGCTGGAAAGACAATACAAGTCTTGCCTTATGTCCAGATTGCGAGTCACTCTTCCCACTCTGTATTGGGCTCTCAAACTGTTCCGTGTTTGTTCAGACTTGAGATTGCATTCAGTACTTTTTATGATCCTGAGACCTTTAGACATTCTCATAGATGCCACACCGCTCCTTTTGTTTAAGAGTCCAGACTTGTCAGTCACCATCAGGGACTCACTCTGCCTGGCTGGTTCTCCCCTGAACCGTAAGCACCAAGCATGGTAGGTAGCACAGGGTTTGTAACTCAGAATGTACTGAATAAATACATGAATGAGTCCATCCCTTCTGATTGGTACCAGTGTAAATGAAACCCATGAGTTTTCTTTTTAAGGATGTGTTTTGATTGCAAATATATCACATTAGTCATCTGAAAAGAAATTTAATCAATGGTAACCCCGCCACTCCTACCACCTTTAAAGTTTCTTCCCTGAGACAGGATGCTCTGTAGCCCTAGGCGGTCTTGGAGCTCACTGTAGCCAAGGATGGCTTCTTGCTGAGATTATAGATGTGTGTCACAATGTCCAGCACAGCCATCTTTTATACCACTCATGTGGTTGATGCGACTGGACTAGAAGGGACAGAACATTGGAGTGCTCAGCTACATTTCTGGGACTCTTTGGATTTACCTTGTTTCAGAGACTTCATTTGCTTAGGAACCAGGAAATGCTTGATCTGTAACTAGTGTTGAGGTCTCCCATCCTTCTCTCTCTCTCTCTCTCTCTCTCTCCCTCCCTCCTTCTCTCCCTTCCTCCTTCCTTCCTTCCTTCCTTCCTTCCTTCCTTCCTTCCTTCCT
>LOJH01040798.1:0-14534 GCA_001685095.1 Ellobius talpinus
TTGTGCAACCACTTTGGAAATCAGTGTGGTGGTTTCTCAGGAAACTGAGAGTCATCCTTGTTTTTCTCCACCATCTGAAGCTTTAACCTCTCCAGAACAAAGTGATGCCTACCGGTTTAATTTATTGTGATGTTCTCAGCATCTGGACCTTTTAGGAACCACAACTAAATAATATATTGGTCAAAGGCTCAGTGAGGACTAAACAATAAGCATTTCTGTCACACTTCGTTCTAATATCAGAAGGTTATTCAGTAAGTAGCAGTAGACAGGATTGATGTTTCCAGTTATGTTGATATAGTGAGTGTGCCAGGTTCTTCTATAGATTTTACTTTCTAAAAGGAGACCAAACCATTCTTTTTTTATGAAATGTTGACTCATTCAGAGCAAGCATAGCACTGAATTCTGAAGCACAGCAAGATCATCTTGCAGATTGGTTTTAAAATTTTAGTGGGATGGTGTTTTTGTTAGCGTTTCTATTGCTGTGTTAAAGCCCAGAACCAAAAGCAATGTGTGCATGCATAGGTTTATTTTATCTTATAGTTCAAGATGACAATTCCACCACAGAGGGAAGTTGGGGCAGGAACTCAAAGCAGGGCAGGAACCTGGAGGCAGAAACGGATGCAGAGGCCATGCAGAATTGCTGCTTACTCACTTGCTCCTCACAGTTTTCTCAGTTTGTTTCTTATATACCCAGAATGGGCTGGACTCTCCCACGTTGTCAATCACTAAGTAAGAAAACGTCCCATAGGCTCAGACTTGCCTGCAGGACAATCTGGTGGTAATATTTTGTCAGCTGATATTCTTTCTTCCAAAGTAACTCTAGCTTGTGTCAAGGTGACATAAAACTTGCCAGCACAGATTCTATGGATGAATTAAAAGATGGAAATTTACTTGATAACAAAACAGTGCTAAAATTATTTTAAAATGTAATAGTCATAGAGGTATATGAGTATTCTTCATGTACAGAAAGCAAAAGTAATGTCATGATTTCTAGAAAATGAAGTAAAATTGAAATTAAAATCAATCATAAACTACAGAGAAACACAATTGATTTCAGGAAAATGTAATGAATAACATTTAGAGGAAGTATGTCATGCATTTTTAATTAGTAAAAATGTCTCACCAACATAAATGAATAAATATAAGTAGGAATAGACAAATAAATAAATAATAAACTGGGTAAATCGAATACTGCCACTCTCTCTAGTCTAACCCACAGGACAATACAGAGATTATTGCTTTAGAACTAAACAGTGCTTTTTTTTGATACATTAGCTATTCTAACAATTATTCTGGATATTTTTTGATCATCTTGAATGTTTGTTCACTCTAATCTTGTGACTGTTAGTACAAAAGTATCTGCTGTTCAGCAGCTGTGCAATTACACAGCTGCCAAAGTCTCTGTTGATGAAGATGCGGTACAGTTTGGGAATGATGGTTCACCCAATGCTCCTAGTTAGTATCCAAGCCTAGTTAGGTTTCTTTTCAGCTTCCTGTCTTTTGCTAACTAAAGAAGGTGAAAGGATGAAGGGCTCTCAGACAATCTGTTGTTCAGCAATAAAGGCTTCCCTCTTAGGAAACAGGGCTGGAGAAATGAAAAGAGAGGAAATGGTTGATAAATTGCTTACCTGCCACCTCTGATATAGTAAAAATCCCCATTAAATATATTTTTTTCTAGACAAATATCTACAACCTTCAATGAAACAAATTATTCTCTTTAGAAAAAGGTTTAATATCTGCTTGTAAGAAATAATGCTTCCTTGTCAGCTGGGGACAACTTTGAGTTATTTTAAAATAGCACATAAGGTCAATAGCATTATATAATGTAAAGTTAGAAATTTTAGTATGGTGTATTCATTTCAATGTCTAAAATCCTTAATGCCCAAATTGACTTGCTATTATTTTTTCATGATTTGTTATTTTTCCTTAATGTATATGTGTATATGCACAAGTGTGAATGTGCCCATGGAGGCCAGAAGAGGGCATCAGATCCTGCTATAGCTGATGATACTGCATGTAGTTGTGAGGTGCCCAACATGGATGTTAAGAACTGAACTTGCTGCTGCTGCATAGTTTCTAGCCCTGTTCTGTTCTGCTTACTCACTGGGGCTTCTGGATTGCTGCCCCTACTAAAGTCTATGTTTAAGGAGCCCTTGTGTGTTGGCAAATTCAGTTAATAAGGCAATGTTTTCTGTGCTGAAAAAGGAAAAAGAACTGAACTTGGGTTCTTTGAAAGAAGAGAAAGTATTCTTAACTGGTGAACTTTTCTTCCATCCTTTAAGAGATAATTTGAGTGTTACAATCCAAATCTATGTTTTTTTTAATGACATAGAAGTTCATTAGTCAAACAGTGATGGTGAATGCCTTTAATCTAAGCACTTGAGAGGCAGAGGCAGTTCAGTCTCTGCCAGTTCAAGGCTAGCATGGTCTATAGACCTTGCTCCAGGAAAGCCAGGGCTAAACAGAGATACCTTGAATCAAAAAAAAAAATCAAAACCAAAAAAGTTCATTGAAATATCCTACTTCTGATATTTTTTTACATATTTATTGATAGTTCTTATCAAGAAATACTATAACTATAAAATACTGAATGCCTGTAATTGAAAATATTGAAATATAAGGATGCTATTCTAAAATAAATATCCCTTTCATGTTTTAACTTATAATAACTTATGACACATTGATTAATTTTTTTGATGCTTTCTCAGTAGTATCTGTGGTAGTTAGAAAGAAAATGACCCCAAAGAGAGTGGTTCTATTAGGAGGTGTGGCTTTGCTGGAGTAGATGTGGTCTTGTTGGAGAAAGTGTATCACTGTAGAGGTGGACTTTGAGGTCTCATATATGTTCAAGTCACACCCAGTGAGACAGTTCACTCCCTGTTGCTTGCAAGGTGTCAGACTCTCAGCTACTTTTCCAACACAATTTCTGCCTTCAGCTGCCATATTCCATAATGATAATAATGGATTAAACTTCTGAAAATGTAAACCACACTGCTAAATGTTTTCCTTTGTAAGAATAGCTGTGGTCATGTTGTCTCGTCACAGCTAAGACACCATCCATTGTATTGCAGAACTTAAGATACCATTACATATTTAAAATACATAGGGAATAGAGGCTATAACTTATTTCTTTTTAATTCATAATGAACTCATCATTAATTTAAAAGTGAATCTGTATCATATTTTGACTTTTATGAAATAAGGCATAAACTTTACCTTACATCTTTAATGAGTTTTTATATGTAACTACGGTGGTTTGAATGACAATGGCTCTTACAGGCTCATATGTTTGAACACTTGGTCCTCAGCTGATGGAAGAGTTTGGGAAGGATTAGGAGGTGTGGTCTTGCTGGAGGAGATGTGTCACTAGGATCAGATATTGAGGGTTTGTTGGTATACAAAAGAGTTCCACAATAGCCTGGAATGGAGTAGAACAAAGTAAAACTCACAAAAAAGAGTAGTGATCTGCAGTCCTCTGTGTGCACTGGGAACTGGAACCAAATTCAACAGTCAAGAGACCACTGCAAACTTTTCATCTGTATTCATAGCACATCTGACCACTCCCAAAGTGGGCTGGTATCTTAAAGGCTATTGGCTAAAGAAGTTCCCATAGCACCTCCCTCTTATCCTAGCCTAAGGAGTTTAAAGTTTATATTAAAAGTAGCTTGACAAAGTCATGAGAGGAAAGTAACTATGACTACCTAGTCTTCAACCCCATCAAAGACCTGAGAAGGGAAATAATATTACTTGAGTAAACAGGAAGTGCAATAAAGCAACTTCCAAAAGGTGAAAAAAATGACAGAACCTGGGCAATCATCACAAAGTAGCTTATAACACTCTGCTCGCAAACCCTACTTAAATGCTCCATAACAGGACCTCCCAAAAGAGGAAGATCCATTCATGCTGCCAGCAGCTGTTTGAGCAATCAGCATGAACCAGGAAGTCTTCTCTTAAAGAAGACCTGCCACTGCTTGCAGCCAGCAAACAGACCCTATCTGAAAAAAATGGGGCTACCAATTGCTCCAATTGATTTCTGCTTTTGTGGGTCTAGAGCTCCATTTAAAAACAAACAAACAAAAATCCACCACCAACAAAAAAACTTTTTTAGGTCTTATGTGGATCCATGCCCCAGATGGTAGGCTCCATTTTGTTGGTGTACAAAAGATTTCCATAATAGCCCAAAATGGAGAATAACAGAGGTTTATTTATCTAGGGAATAAACTCACAGAGAGAATAGCAATCTGCAGTCCTCTGTGTATGCTGGGAACTGGAACTGAATCCAGCAACCAAGAGGCCCTTATGTGCTTTTTGTTTACATTTATAGTACATGAGACCACGCCCAAAGTGGGCTGGTATCTTCAAGGCTATTGACTGAGGAGTTCCCACAGAAGGTTTCAAAAGACTCTTGCCCTTCCCAGTCTCTTTCTGCCTCATGCTTGTAGACCAATATGTGAGCTCTCAGCTACTGCTCTAGCACCGGGCCTTCCTTCTTGCTGTCATGCTCCCATGCCAGGATGGTTGTGAATACTGATGTTCTGAAACAGCGAGCCCCAAAAAACCTTTCTTCTATAAGTTGCCTTGGTAGTGGTGTCTTATTACAGCAACAGAAAGGTAAAAGTAACCGAGACAGTGAGATTTAGTTTTTGAATGTATTTTATATATTAATTACAGCTAGTTATAATTATGGCTGTATATTAATAGTAGCAAGTGATTTAAATATTTGGCCATATATGACATAATCTTTTCTACAAACTATTTTAGTTTAAGTGGTTGAAGCTTTTGATTTGGGATAGCAGCAAATTTTTTAGCACAAAAACAGATGTTTATATGTACATATTTTATTATAGTCCTGTAGATTTACCTGAACAAATAGCAATGACTGAAGTTGGGATTAACATTACCTTTTCTGCATCTGTGTTTTGAGCTGGCTGGAACATGTTCAGGAACATTATTCTCACTCCCGGTGTGCAGTTCCTCTGCTGACAGTAAAACTCCTGAAGTTCAGAGGACAGAGGCATTCTCCTGACTCCCAGAACTACTTTATGACCCTTTATGTTATTGCTCAGCTTCTGTCGCTGAAATATAGAGAGGTCACATTTTAAGTGAGAGATATAATTCCTCAAAACTCCACAGAATTTAGGACTAATTTCCTATAGATATTTATGTTTTAACATGAGCTGGTTTTGTTTAACTGAGAAAAGAGTGGTAAAAGGTATGCTTTTATTATTTTGGCATAATGGAGATATATGTATGTAAATAACAAACTCTCTTGCAGAGATAACTAACGTATGGAATCTCTTGCTTCATAAGAGTTCCACACAACTGTAACAGACTAGCACTGTATGAAACAATTTGCATTTAAATGTGATAATCAGGAAAAAAGAGTCTTTAAAATAGAAAGCTCAGACCTAGAATAAATTGTACATGTAAATGTGTTGATTTGCATGCAGAGAATGGATTCTAACAGTGGGGCAACTGAAGAAATTAAGGCTACCTCTTCTCCTGAGTGCCCAGTAATG
The DNA here is from genome assembly GCA_001685095.1 of Ellobius talpinus. Classification (NCBI taxonomy): domain Eukaryota; kingdom Metazoa; phylum Chordata; class Mammalia; order Rodentia; family Cricetidae; genus Ellobius; species Ellobius talpinus. The sequence goes on from LOJH01040798.1 coordinate 5,520, forward strand.
TTGAATTACAATTGAATACCTATAGAAATAAGTGTGACATCCAAATGGATGCTAAATGAATATATTATGCTCTGTGATGTTTCACTGAATTCTAAACGAGTTCAAAAAGATGGAATACCAAGAGGTGCTGAAGTACTTCAGACACACTCAGTCAAATGCATGTGGTTAAATAAAACTCCGTAGAATGTTCCCAACATAAAATGAGTTTTTCCTATTCAGAAGGAAAGTAGAGCAATTTATTTTTTTTCCTCAGACAGTCTCATCACAAGTAGGAGTTTACTTTAATAAACTTGGTTTGGTTTTTAGGGAAACTCTTGCAATTTGAAAGTTTCTTTGTAATTCTTTTGAGTCCTAATGCAATAGACTTGCAATCTTGCTTTTATTGTGCCCCTTAGCATTGAGTAAGTAGTATTATCTGTTTAATCTGGAAAGCTCTAGTGACCCAAATGAGAAGAGTAAAAGCAAGAAAAAAAGAAAGAAAAAAAAACCCAAACCCTTTCCATTGATTGACCTTGAGAACCAAGGGACTCCTACACTGTGGTTAGTCAAATACCCTGGTTAGTATTGTTTCTTTTAAAACTGTATTTATGAAATGAGAACTACAATTGGCTTCTATGTTTTTGTTCCTTCTTGAAAAGTTTACTTTGAATGTACTTTCTCCACTTTTGAGTGTGTTGACATGGTGTCATAACATGCTAGGTTCCATGGTACATTGTCGTATGATGCTTTAGCAACTGGGACTGTTCATCCACCATGTTAGCTTTCCTTCGATTTGAACTCGTGTTGTAATTATTATGCTAGCATTTACACTAATGTCTCAGAAAATCAGTGTATGGAGTTGCTCCTTTCTCTCCCAGAACCATTTTCTGACCCTTTGTCTTAACTACTCAACTCCTTCACTTCAATTCAGAGGTATTCATGCTCTCTGAGGGATGCCATTCCTCAAGACTCAGTGGCCTACAGATGAAAACTGTCCCAATTTGATACACTGCTGGATGCTGATTTTGCTCGGATATAATTTGCAGCAACATGGAATGGGTGCAGGCCTAGTATGGATGTTTAGAACTACTGTAAAAGCAAGGGAGCTAAGAACTGAGGTGGAGGAACACAGGTTGCTGACCTTGAAGAAAAAAACAAATTTCTCTCATCTCTATGACAGGAAATAGTTTTACAACTTGTACCAAAGTGCTTGCCCACTGAGGTTATGCTCCTATCTCCCCTTGTAGAATAACAGCTAAGGGTGTGCTCTTCCTTGATGAACACATTTCAGAAAGATGACTCCTGGGTCCTTGAGAATCATTTTTCTGGGTCATAAACCCTATTAGAACCTTAAAAATACTTATCAAAGAGGCAAAGAAAATCTTTAGAACTAATGTTCTCAAGTAAATGCTCTAAGGAAAGGTGAGTCAGGGCTCTAAGGTCTAAGGGTCCAGTAAAGCTGAAGTCAGTGCCAAGGCTTTCTGGGTCACTGACCATAAAACTGATTTCCCTTAGGACCAAGCTATAACCCAGGGATACTTTGTAGTGTGAAGTTCATGTGGAACCATTTCACTAACAATTTACTTGCATTTCCCCCATTTTTCTAGCCTGACACATGATGATTTTGGTTAGCTTAAAAGCCAACTTCAATGTGTTTTCTACTTTTCACTTTTATCCCGAAAGTACTGGAATGCTAACTCTGTGGCTGTCCCTGTAGAATCCCCCACATTCACTTGCACTCAGGGCCATTGAGAAAGAAGATTCCTTAAACCCTATGCTGTCATTTGGTGGGTGCTTGCATGATATTAGATTCTCTTAAATTCTGTTAACTTATGTTAAACTAATAGTACATAGGAATACAAATTATCAGTAGATGTTTCTGTCTTGGATCAAAAGGTTAGGATTATTTACTAACAAAAGTACTGCTTCTTTGTGAAGTCCATGTTTAAGTACACTTCCTAATTCTTTAGTCTATTGGTTTTGTAACTTTGTTATTATTAACTGGACTCTAATATTCCCAATACTTCAAACTTCTCAAATAGCATTAGTCTTTTGTAATATATGCACCTGTAAATGTTCATTTACAATTACAAACTTTCCTTAGTAGGTGTTGACTATGATTACTTCATATACTGTAGGGAGGGGAAGAGGCAAAAATCTAAATTACCATCTTTTAAATTTATTTTTTTAGATTGACCTTATTTATTTATTGACGTGTCGACGATCAAATTCAGAGCCTCATGCATGCCAAGGTGTTACCCTACCTCTAATCCTATACCCTTAGACCCATTTTTAACTTTCTTCATGGGGAGACAAAATCATACATATTAACCGCAACAAGATGGTTTTAAGTATATGTAGAGTAATTAGTAAATCTATTGACCAGATGTGCTATCATGATTACTGATGACATTTGTGGTGAGGAGCTCTTGGCATCGCCCCTTTTGTGAACTTGAAGAATATGATAGATTGTCATTGACCAGAATCAATGTAGAACTATTGGCTTTACTATACTGTAGAACATCTGGTTCATTGTTTTAGGAAAATCTAATTACTTGGGTCAAATGCATGAATGCTTAATAGCTTTTATTTACAGTGATTTATAATGGCCATCTGATCTATCCCAAGCATAAATGTGCTATAATGCTAGCATTTGAACATTAGTCTAGGGACATTATTGTCTTTATATGCTGCCTAACTGTTTTATGAATGCATTTATCTTTTGGATGGCTGCTAAATCTTCTCTTTACGTTTATGAACATTCTTTTATTTTTATATGGTATTATAAGATACAATATTGCATGTCTAATACTAACTGAGCATCTAACTTGGCTTGAGTAGCTTTTGTGTTGTTCAATTGGACAGTTCTCTTTAGCAGCAAACATTGTTTTATATTAATACCCTTTCTCAATAGCGGTTATGGCAAAGGATGAAAACATGGACTTGATATAACACACATAAAGGAAATGAACAATTTCTTCTGTACACCAGGTTTGGTGGTAACGTAATAGCATCCTTAAGTTATGGCAACTATGAAGGAAAACTTTTTTGACAGTAATAGTATATTGGAATTCATATATTGAATTCCAATTTCTGGAAATTATGAAGTAGATATATAACAACTTTGTATATTTCAAAATTGAGTGTCAACACACGGCAATGAGAAAGAGAAACTACTAAAAACTGTTTAGTGCCTAGAAAGTTTTAGTCATGGTAGAGATTTAACCTGTTTGTATCCTGAATTCCTATAATCGGAAGTGACTTTATTCATTATAGTTTCTTGCTAAAATGGGTTGTTACTTGACATGAAATTCTTACTTTCTCAGAGAAGAATATAGGAATGTGGTAATGTTAAAGTTGAAAACAAAGTCAGGAATATTTACATAAGTCGGTAACCTTTCAAATGTCGTGAATGCTTGGCTACTCAAATGTTCTCAATATTTACTCTTCATATATCAGTTATGGATTAATCACGTTTGTTTACAAATGGAATGTAGGGCATTCCTCCACTTCTCTATTTTCTGTAGGCTAGAAATAGTCTATGAGGGCTTTTGGGTTTTTATGTGAATTTTTAAGTGTGCAAATACATATGCACTAACTTGGTGTGTGTGTGTGTTAGTTTGTGTGAAGGTGCAAATGCTTATGGAAGCCAGAAATCAACATCTGGATGTCTCCCTTGATCTCGTCTCCTTATTCTTTTGAGAGCAGGTTTATTACTGAGCTTGGTGCTCACCAATTTGACTGTACGGAAAGTCCAGCAACCCTCTGGGATCAACCTGTCATGGCCTTCCCAGTCCTGGCATGCTTCACCATCCCTAATATTTTGCATGGATGCTGGTGATTGAATATAGGTATTCATGCTTTCACAGCAAGCACCTTACCTAGCAGGGCCTTCTCTGCAGCCTTAGGTTTGGTTCCTAGCTCGAATGAGAGGTGGCTCACAGCAGCCTTCAACTCTAGTTTCCAGGTTGTCTTCCACCCTGTGCATACCTATGCTCACCTGCAGATACACACAGATACACATATAGATGTAATTAAAATAATTATGCAAATATCTAAAAAAATTAAACCCACTCTGAATTAGGTGAATGACTATGTGGTCACTCAGTGCTATTAGGTCACTTAAGGGCCACCTTCATTTCACTTCTGTAATTTTTTTTATCTATTTGTTTTTTATTTGTGTCAAACTTCAGCTGTTACCTTGACACAGCCCACAGTTATCTGAAGGACTATTATGGTGGATTCCCTCCATCAGGTAATTGGGCAATGGGCATGTCTGTTGAGCATTTTCTTTATTACTTATTGATGTAGAAGGTCCCAGCTTCAATGGGCAATGATACTTCTAGACAGATTCCAGGGCTGTAAATGCAAGCTGGCTGAACACTTGTCAGAGGGAGCAAGACTGTAAGTGGTTTTCTTTTATGGTTTTTGCCTTGTAATTTGCTTGAATTCTTGCCCTGTATTCCTTCAGTGATGTGTTGGAGGAATGAACTCTTTCTTCTCCAAGTTTCTTTTGGTCAGAATGCTTATCACAATAAAGAAAACCCAATAATGACAATGGCAAAATTTGCTACCCCAAAACCTCTTAAAATATGCACTAAAGGAATATTTACCATTTACTTATTTTTAGGTGTCTCATTTTTAAAACTCTTCTCATGTGGAAAAAAATGGAAACCATACATCCACTGGCCCACTCCTTTTTCACCCTTCCCATCAGCTCTTGTAAACCAACTTTATGCTTTCTCTTTTTAATAATTCAGCTGTTTCAGATACCTTATAAACAGTACCCCGTGGCCTTTGTCACATAGAATGATGCCTTTGAAATTCATCCACGTTGCAGCTTATGGCAAGATTACCTTCCTTTTTGAGATTAAATGCCATTTTATTATATGCTTATATCAGGTTTTCTTTACCCTGTTATCTGCTGATAACATCACTTGCACTCCTCAGCTATTTTGAGCAGTACTGATGAGAACATGGGTGAAGCTGTTTGAGATCCTACTTTTAGCTCACATGGGTCGTATATCCACTTATGAGACTATTGGATTTTAGGATTCTTTCAAGAAACCTCTACACTGTTGGCCATAGCATATATTTCATCTTTCACTACCACCAAGCTTGCACATGAGTTGTAATGTCTCCATATATTTGCCAGCACTTATCATCTTCTGTTATTTTTCTTTCTTTAGTAATGTTTTATTTATTATTTGAGCATTGTGTACAGAATATTTTGATCATATTCATCCCCTTACCGAACCATTTTTCTGTTGGTGTTGTCTATTTTTGTTGTTTTTCAATATGTCATCCTAAGAGGAGAGTGTTAATATTTCATTGTAGTGTGGTCTTACATTTTCTCAATATGAGTGTTGCTAAGCTTTTTTCCCCTGTGACTATTGACTATTTCTGTAGCTTTGGCATTATAACCATCTATCATTTGACTATCTATGTCAAAATTTATTCCTGAGTGCTCTACTTGAATCAACTGGTCAGTACGTCTTTATGTCAGTTTTATACTATTTTGATTTTTACTGTTTTTCACTTATTTCTACTTTTCCTTTTATCTCTCAGGATTGTTTTGGCTATACAAGATCTTTTGAGATCATATATATGAATTTTAGGCATTTCTCCTACTGCTAAAAAATATACCTACAACAGCAGTTTTGCTAGTAATTGCATTGGAATTAGAAGTCCCTTAAGAGAACACAGACATTTAAACACCATGTTTTCTAATATACTAACATAGTTGTTATTTTGTGTACTGTTTATTTAGCTAGGGTTTATGTTTTACAGTGTATAAGATTTTTTTCTATTTAGGTTAAATTTGTTATTAAATCAATTATTCATTTTGATGGTATATAAAAGAGATTGACTTCTCAATTTCCTTTCTCGGTTGCTTTTTTACAAGAAGGAACAGAGATGATTTTTGTTTGGAAATCTTACTGAACTCTTTGGCTCTTCCTCTAGTTTTGTGTGTGTGTATGTGTGTGTGTGTGTGTGTGTGTGTGTGTGTGTGTAAGACCATTAAGATTTTCTATATGTGATGTGAGAACATGCCACTTGTGGACACAAGAAAATCTTCCTTTCTAATTTAGATGTCTTTTACTTACCCATTTGATCTGAATGAGATTTCTATTCTGTTGAATGGAAGTGGTTATTATATGTCACTACACTGTTATGTTTTCTCAAAGTTTATTTTTAATTAGAGAATATAAATTGTACAAAGTGATGGGTTTCATTGTTGTGAGCCAAGATGATCCAAGGCTTTTTCTGAAACCCTGATGTCTAGAAAAAGGATATTGCTCCTTATCTATAAGCAGGGGTATGCTCTGCAAGGCCAGTAATAGCCTGGAGTCAAGGACCTTTCAGGGAGCTGGAAATGCATCCTGAGATTTCAACTCTTCCTGACAGAAAGAGCTATGTTTATCAGTCTCAGGACCTCAGTCTGCTGCACTTGAGATATTCTGTTTTCCTTTTATGCAACATTGCTTGATTAGCTTCCTACTGACTTTGTTCCTTTGTATTATAGTTTTCTATTGACTTTGTCCCGTTATTTTTTTTCCTCTCAAAACTGTATACAAGATACTGTAGTTCTTACTATGCTTACTTGGCACCAGAAATAGCTTGTGAAAAATTCCCTGAATCCAGAACTGTATCTTTTATATTTTCTCATCCCAATCTCTTTCTTCTTAGGACCCTGTCACTGAAGAATTAGCTGCTGGTTCAGTCATTTCATGATAGCTTTATTCGGGTATGTCATGAACTTTGGCCATATTCATTCCTTTATGCTTTCTCCCCTTTCCTATGCTACCTTTCTCTATTTCTTCTTCTACTTTCCTACCTTACGTATTTGGTTTCTACATGTGAGACAAACATTTTGGCTTGTTTCAACTGTGGTAGTGATCATCAATGCAGTAGTATACTTTAAGAAAAACTATAAGTTTCAACTTCTAAGGATGACTTAAAAGTAGATTTCTGAAATATGGCATATAATATGCTAAAGTAATTTCCTTCTGTACTTTACAGCTTAGTTGATTTTGTGGTCCATGTTTGCATGGTATGCTTGACCCTTCTGGCTTCTACAGTCTTTCCTCCCTTCTTCTGTGGGGTTCCCTGAGCACCACCTAATGTTTAGCTGTGGGTCTCTGCATCTGCTCCCATCAGTTGCCAGATGAAGCCTCTCTGATGGTTACTGGGCTAGCACTGATCTATGAGTATCCAGGGTATCATTAGGAATTTTTGAACCATCCCTACATCTCTATGATGAAGCCTACGTGATCATGGTGAATGATATCTTTTTGATGTCTTCTTGGATTCTGTTTGAAAGTATTTTAGTGAGAACTTTTGTCCATGTGTCCATCATGAGGGAAATTCATTTGCAATTCCTTTTCTTTAATGTATATTTGTGTGGTTTAGGTATCAAGGAAATTGTGACCTCATAAAAAGAATTGGACAGTTGGACAACATTCCTTCATTTCTATTTTGTGGAATAATTTGAGGAACATTGGCATTAACTCTTCAAAACTCTGATAGAGTTTTGAGCTAAATTATCTGGACCTGTTTTTTTGTTGTTAATCTTTTAATTTCTGCTTTTATTTCACTAGGGTGTCAAATTGTTTATCTGATCTTTATTGAAACTTTGTTAGATAGTATATATTATGAAAATTATCCATTTCTTTTAGATTTTCAAATTTGGTCAAGAACAGATTTTGAAAGTATGTCCTTATGGATTTTTGGGATTTCCTCTGTGTCTCTCATTATGTACAGCTTTTAATCTTTTCTTTTATTAATTTGGATTTTTTTCTCTATCTTTTAGTTAAAGTGACTAAAGTTTGTCAATATTTTTGATTTTCTTAAAGAAGCAATAGATATAAAGAAAATTGAAACAATACTCTATATCCCAGCTGACTTATATATATGAAATCTGTGTATCAAAACAACAGCATCAATAGGAAGCTTACAAACTCATGGAAACTGAACAACTCACTACTGATTTCAAAATCCATCAAGACAGGAATTAATGAAGAAATTTAAAGTGTTTGTACGAAGTCAATGAAAATGAAAACACAGTATACTCAAACTTTTGAAACACAATGGCAGGCAGTTGTAGGAGGGATGTTCATAAGGAAATAATGAGTGCCTACATAAAAAGGTTGGAGAGATCTATATTAGTAGCTGAAAACTTTAGATGAAAAACAAAAAAGGAAGCACTCCCAAAAAAGTGAAATAAGGTGATGTGAAATAACCAAACTCAGGTCTGTAATCAATAAAATAGAAACAATGGAACAGGAGAAATAATCAATTGAGCAAAGAGTTGGTTCTTGTAGTAGCCTTATCCATTTGTCTTGGTGTTAAGATAGTGTTGGCTGGGTGCTCTTTCTCCCCCACCACTGAAGAGGCTAAACACACAAGACCTGAGTCTGTCAGAAGCTGGGGCAGTTTTATAGGTGGTCACAGTGTCACAGTGTCACAGTGTCCAGTGGTGGGCAGAGCACGGGAACGTCTTGTCATAGGTGGTGGAGGAGCCCTGCAGAATTTGCTAAGGGGACAAAGACAGAACTCCCCTTCCTCTTAGCGGCACAGTTTCAGAAATGTCTGTTTCAGTCTCTTGTGAGTAACGGCTCAGTTCTGGCACCAGCTGTGTTCCGCAAACTTTGGAAGGGAGAAGCATATTTTTGAGATAAGACAAAGCAAAGCTTTGAGGGATTAACTTTACTAAACTCAAAAGGTTAGGAACAGGGCCCTGATCATGTACCAGAAGATCCATCGGAGGGGTGAGTGTGTTCCTGACCTGCGGCAGAAGCCCTAGAAAGGGAGCACAGACATTCCTCAACCCCCTAAACTTTCTGCTCATTCTGCAGGGGCTCCTAACCCCTGCTACTGCCCCTCTCTTCCTACCCCATCCCAGCTTGCATTCAGGCAACCCCTCCCTTCCCTTCTTCAGGGCCATATATCCCCCAGCCCAGCCTGTTTGGGCACTGGGATGGGTGGTGAGTGCAACCAGGTGGGAGTTCCTTTGTTTCAATAGCCTGCAGGCAG
>LOJH01040799.1:0-11402 GCA_001685095.1 Ellobius talpinus
CCTTATCACTACACCCACCCTCACTCATTCTCTCTTTATCAGCCAAGATGAATGGCAACTAGGCATTTTTCTGGAAAGGAGACAGAGTTGGTAGATATTCATCACTGGGCTGAGCTGCTCCATCCCAGGCTTTGAGACAGAGCAAGCAGGACCATAGGGACTGGCAATGCCCTCTGCTGCCTCTGCTTACTTACCGTCACTCTGACTCAATCCTGGCAGGGAACTGCCAGTGCCTACACCCCATGCTGCCCATCAACCAACGGACTGACCTTCCGGCTCATGCTGCTTCCATGCTCCCTTTGCCCCATTTCCCACTTTTGAAAGGGAGGATGGGCCCGCTCTGATTGAGAACTTGCGAGCAAACGGAAGGGAGAGGATATGGCTGGCAGATGAAGGTCAAACGAAAAGCTGGCAAGACAGAAGAAGAGTGCCACACACTTCCTGTATGTGAACAGCCTGGAGAGAGGATGAGGCCATCCCATGATGCAGACAAATTTTTAAAAATCACATCACTCCATAGGGCCTGGAAGAATCATCTAATCTAATCCCTTCAGATTAAAATAAGAATACAGAATGATATCGAAGCAGGTGGTGGGATGTTCCCACGCCCATGCTCCCTCCCCACAGGTAAAAAGATAAATGGAGAGAACTACTCCCCCTCCCCCACCATGGTATTCTTTTCCTACAACTCATTTCCAACTCTTAGCTCTCTTCTGTAGGAAGCCATTTGGGCAGGAAGGAACACACCCACCATTTTCAATTCTTACAAGACAAAACCTGTGTGACTGGCCAATGACACCAGCCCAACCAATAAGAACCCTCCTCCAGGCCAGATTCAATGGTACCTGGCAAGCAGACACAAGCAGGGAATGGGCACCTCAAATTATGTACAACATGTGATTTCCAAAGCCCAGGTCCCTGCGACATGTGACCATGTCTGCAATACCACGAGGCAAATCTAGGTAGTGACTGCATTCAAAAATGATCACTAGCTGCAGTTATTCTTATTTCTCACTGACCAAAATTAAGAAGTCAATAGGCTCTGACTTGCTTGCTGAGTGGCCAGGATCAAATGTATAAAGAAGACTGGGAATATGGGAATGCCCAGTCCAGGTACCAGTCCAAGAAAGATGTGCCCCAATTACTAAGAATGTGGGTGGCATTCGGCCTCAGCAGTCAGTCCTATCTGCTGTAGAGAAATGATTATTTACTCACTGTCACTCCTCCCTGGGGACCACAACCACCAGCTGGGGTCACAAAAGCAAAGAATTCCAATCACGGCTGCTCGCAGTGTTCCAACACCAAGAGGCCACCCCAGCTGCAAGCTCCCAGCAGAGCCAACCAAGGTCAGGGTACCTACACTAAAGTCCAGCTTCTCCCCTGCCTCACCTCACTCTGCTTATGCCCTCCACAGGGGTCTCTCTCCACAGGAGCGCCAAGCTCTTAGGAGTTTGTTTCCTGGCAAGCCCTGGTGGCATACCTTATTACTGCTCCTTCATGAGACAAACTTCACACAGCAGGCCCATACTGAATTCTACCTCACCGGAGACTGGCAAGGGACTAAACTCTACAGCCAGAGACTGGATCTATTCCCAGAGCCCAAGAAGTTCAGAAGTTACTAAACCTATTCGCAAAGTAACATTCATGCCATCGGAAGCAATGAGTTGCTTCCTGGGATGTGTTCAATAGTGCTTAATAATATGCTAGCATTGAGTCCCAATTCCCATTCCTTAGATCTCATTCCGTAATGGAGTTACAGATACTATCTGCCATCTGACTTGGACTGATGTGTCTAAGTTCCATAATGTCAAATAAGCCATATTTCAGTAACACTTCCTACCCACTGCTAAAAATAAATTTTTTCTTCCCACACAGCTATTCTTAATGAGATATTTCAAGTCACCTGACACCCAAGGGAGTTCCTTGACTAATTTACCCAGGAGTCCCATGAAAGAGAAAACTGTACACAACAGTACCCCGCTAGAAGCTGGTGCCAGAGGGCAAGAAGAGCAGTAACCCTACAGGTTATTCTGCCCCTTGAGGTGCCATAAGACCACGGGGGGGGAGCTCAGTGTAGTTTATGAGGTTTTTGTGCAGCAAATATGCCCAAACAGGAGCCTGCCTCAGGTTGCGCTTGAGTTTGCCCTAGGATTCCAGTAAGAAGCAGCCTGAAGCCTGAACACTTGCTCACTAGTGATGCAGAGATGAGCTCAGATCACCTCCAGCCAGCACCTGCCCTTTGCCCCAGTCACCTCCACAGCTTGTCAATCAATGGTGCACGTCCTTCTCATCACTCAGCAGATCTGGGTGCCAGGCAGCAGCACATCCCCGTGATGCTCTCCCTCATCTTCCCGAGGCTGGGTTAAGGCTCCTTTCTGGTCCCTCTACCACCCTACAACGCTCTTGTCCAAAAGTCCCAATGCATTCTTGGAAGGGTGCATTAACTTGTTCAAACACTGTGAGCCTCTACAGAGGTAGGAACTGCTGTTCATCTTGGTTCTCAGTAACCAGCTGAGAAATGGTAAAAGTAAAGGCACTAATGATGAAATATGGAAAATATATTGTGCTTGGTATAGTCAACCTTGCATGAATAGAACTTTTCTTTCAGTTCATTGATAAAGTGCCATCCTGAAAATGGCTGCAAACAGCCCAAAGGGTGGTCTTCTAAAAAAACTAACTCAAGAGCACACCAGCACAGCGGTGGGCTTCAAGAACAGCCTGGAGCACCCACTGACTTATCTTCTCATGACCATTCCAGAGACAGCAGGAAGTACCTGGCTGTAACTAGGAGATGATGCCTCTGCAGTTGGGGGCAAGACTGAGAGGTCTCCCCTCCGCTACTGCAGTGCTCTTGCATACTGAGTCTTCATGGAGTCGGAGGGGAAAGTCAGGGAAGCAGTACATGTAGTTACTGATGGACCAGAAGCAGCAAGAAACCCAGATGAGCTCACCAATGCTCTTTCTCCTCCTACTTCTCCTCTTTTGACCAATCTCACTTCATGGCCTTGAATCAGCTGCACCTCCATCCAGAATAAGCCCATGGAGACCCACACCCGAACATTAGGCAGAGCTTGGGGAATCCCATGGAAGAGGGAAAGGAAGGATTTTAGGAGCCAGAGGGGTCAAGGACACCACAAGAAAACCCACAGGATCAACTAACCTGGACTCAGAGGAGCTCACAGAGACTGAAGCGACAATCAGGGAGCCTGCATGTGTCTGCATATATGTTATGGTTGTGTTGCTGGGTGCTCTTGTGGGACTCTTAACAGTAGGAGAGGAGCTGTCTCTGACTCTGTTGACTGCTTTTGGAGGCCTTTTCCTCCTACTGGGTTGCCTTGTCTGGCCTTGACAAAAGGATATGTAACTATTCTTATTGTAACTTGGTGTGCCATGTTTGCTTGATAGTCCTAGGAGGGCTGCTCTTTTCTGAAGGGAAACAAAAGAGGAGTAGATCTGGGGCAGAGGGGAGGTAGGGGACTGGGACTAGAAGGAGAGGGGGGAAAAGAAACTGTAGGCTAAATATAATTTATGAAAAATTTTAATTTTTAAAAATTAAAAAAATGAAAGATGCTCTTGGATGCTCATCTCTCTACAGTCATCATTTACTGGCTGACTGAGGTTGGGTTGTATGAATTTTAGATCCCAGAACTTGTGACTGAAAACCCCTCTGGAAGTCTATGAGAATGGCCCCCCATATGTGTGAATACTCAGCTCCCAGTTGGTGAAACTGTTTAGAAGGGTTAGGAGGTGTGGCCTTGTAGAGGAAGTGGGTCACTGTGGTGGGTTTTAAGGTTTCAAATGACTTACATCATTCCCAGTATGGTCTCTGCTTCCTGTTTGTGGATCAGGATGTGGCCTTCCAGCTGCTGCTCCGGTGCCATGGCTGTCTGCCCCCTGCCATGTTTTCCCACCATTGTGGTGATAGACTCCTCTCCCCCGGGAACTGTAACCCCAACTAAACGCTTTCTTTTCTAAGTTGCTTTGGCCATAGTGTTTTATCACAGAAAGGTAAAAGTGAGACAATAGTCCTGGGGACAAACAGAAGACAAGGTCCTACTGGAACAGGGAGAGCCCTATTCCAATAAATATAAGAAAGAAAAAAAACGGGAACACTACTAGCATGTGAGGGTGGAAGCCATGTGACAGGATAACAGAAGCAGACAGGAAGTTGTGTTGATAAGCTAAACGAAGTCCAGGGATCATTTGCCACCACCAGTAACAATTAAAAGGATGTTCCTCTGGAGTCCTCAGAAAAGCCCTCATTCTGAGACCTTGGTTTTAGACTCCAAGCCATCATAAACTTCCAGAGGATGAATTTTTGCTTTGCTAAGTCATCCTCTGCGTGGTGCCTTTATTACAACCACTCTAGGGAAAAAAATATACTTAATACCCATTAGATACTGCATTCTCTAATTCCACAAAATGGATGCATTTCATCGCCCTTACAGCTCTGGAAGGTGGTTGTGGAGGCTTGAAAATCCACCTATCATGTCCAATGAAAGCTCAGTATGAACCCACAGGATTATCATCAAGTCGAAGATTCCAATCCATGTCTCTTATCTTCAAATCTGAAATTGCTCTGCACCTTTGACACTGAATTGTGACTGGGCATTCGTTTTGAGGTTCTCCTAGTGCTTACTAAAATATTCCAATTTTCTCTCATTCTTCTCAGTTACCCAATGACAAACTTGGCAGTTCAGACTGCCTTCAAATCTAATGGCCAGGAAAGGCGAAGCCGACCACAGCCGTGACCACTAGCCTCTCCCACACCCTGCCTCGGTTACCACACCTGCTTTAGGGCTTCAACAAAAGCAATCCTTAAAAACTGCCTTTACCTGCCAGGGTCATAAAGGGAGCCCAGGAGCAATTAGGCATTTCTAATCACTTAATTCCACTTTAAATCTCTTCAAGAAGAAAGCAATAATTACAGATCTCTGATCTGACTGGTCCTTGGTTGAAGGTCTTCAATCAGCCACATTCCTTCAAGGTATTATAAAAAAGACATTTAAAACAGTCTCCTCATGATTGCATCCCTGAACTTCAAGCCCTTGGCAGAGAGGCGAGGCCAGGAAGCAACTTGGATTTTTGTCTTCCCCCCTTATGCATGGAGCTGAACTGCCCCAGTGCTGCCCAATGCTACGACGTAGATCAAAAATCCGAAGCAGAGCGTAGCAAGTGACCATACAGCACGCAGAACCATTTCCAAGGTCCCAGACATACAACATGGCACTGGGTGGGTCAGGGACTCAGGCCCTGTCCCCTGTGTTCAATGCATGTGTATGACACTTTTGACTTTACTAAAATTAGAAGGAAGGTGTGAGATGAGAACACATATGAAATCTTGTTTTCTCTGGGGGGGCAGAGAGCTGATAAGAACATGGCCCTTCCACCCCCTGTTGAGCTAGTCTTTCCTGTGATACCCCCCAAAAAACAGCACCAAGTCTAAACCATTTCAGCCTTTTATCTCCATGCGTTTAGAATGCCCCCAAACTTCTATACACACAATAGTGATTCTACAGGTGGCTACTATTAATTAAACCCATTGAATATATGTTCGCAAGCATCACACCCAAACCTTCTCCACTGCCTGAAGGATTTGTGCCCTCAGGTCATTGGCATGCTCCTTGGATATGAATGGCTCACACAGAGCCCACCTCAAAGAGCTATCAGTGAAATCACAAGTTGTTGAAGGAGTGTGGGGTTAATTTGGCATTTTAGCTGGTTGGACAACTGGGAGCACGGAAAGATAAAGCCAGCAAGGTGATGGGAAAACGAAGCCAGCAGTAATCCATAGGCTTTTAGGAATTATCGATAACATCTTTAACCTCTACTTTACAAAGCAACTATACCGAGCTTCCAGAAAAATCTGATCTCTATAACCTGAAAATCCAAAATATAACCAGAAATGCAGCCATTCAGCAAAAGTCCAGCAAAGAATTCTACCATGAGTTGGAGGGCAGGAGAGACTGTTTGCTTTCTGAAAAGAGCTAAATGAATCAATAGCTCACCATGCATGACGATCAATGTTATGTGTTAACTGGGATAAAGGGTGCCAAAGGAAGCTGGTCAAGCAATATTCCTGCTCATTCTAGATGGTTCTACAAGGAGCTAGAATGTGCACTTACAGGCTGAGTAAAACCAACCTTCGTCACCATTGTAGGCAGGGCTTCATCCAATCTGCTGAAGACAGAACAAATCAGCAAAGTTGCTCTCTCCAGCCTTGAGTTGAGACTCATCTTTCCCTGCCCTGGGAACTTGCCTGCACACACATATATTGAGCTTGGATGGAAGGAGGGGTTGACAAGCTTTTTCTGTTCTCTTACGTGGATCAGCTGAAGAAACGGAAGCCTAAAAATAATGAAGTGACTTCTAGGGCTATAGCTCAGCAGGAGGAGTGTGATTAGCATAAATGTGGTCTGACCGAGGTGTCTCAAATAGTCTTGGGCAACATTTGCATACTTGGTCTCCAGTTGGTGGTGATGTCTGGGGAGGCCTGACTGGAAGAGGTATATCACTGGAGACGGCTTTGAGAGTTCAAAGACTTGCATCATGTCAAGTTCACTCTCTCTGTTTCCTGCTTGAAGTTGAGGATATGGACTCTCGACTGTTCCTGCCCCCATGCCTGCCTGCTGCCACACTTCCCTGCCATGGTCATGGTAGATTCGAGTCTTTCTGTAACTGTGAGCGGAAAATAAGCCCGTTCCTCTGTAGGTTTCCTTGGGCATGGTATTTTAGCACAGCAGTACCAAAGCCATAGCCACAGCAGGCATGAGGCCTGGGTTCAGGCCCCAACACTAGGGGAGACGATTTTCCCTGATGTCACGTGGTCTGAGGCAGCGTCAGGGCCAGAGCTCAGGCAAGCATGTGCAGGCCTTGGTAACAAGGCTCCTCCAGAATGGAATGTCTCCCTCCCTCAGCTTCACTGACTAAGCCTATGTCAACAAGTTAAAGGCGTGGCACTGACTGAGCTCTCTGACTGTTGGGAGACTCAGTCCCAGTGAGCATGATTGCAGGGGCTGAATGGGCCTCCGAGCTAAATACCAATCAGTGATAATTCCCACTCGAAAGCCTTTCCAGCCTCACCTTCCAATTAGCTCACCCCGCCCCCACATCCACGTGACTTAGATCTCTAAGAGAAACATGCGGGAAACTTCAGTCTGCCCCCAGATCAATGCAGCCAAACAGCTCCAAAAAAGAAATTCTGAGCATCTTCATTATTGTTTTCAAAAGCTTTGTTGCCTCCGGAGAGAAACACTCTCATTTCGAGACTTGACAGTCTGTAGATTACCCAAGGAAGAGGACAAAAAGTTAAAAGTTATTAATGGGCAACCCTAGGCAATTAGGGAAAAAAATGTTTCCCCAGTCTCTTCGGATGCTGCAGGCCAGTTGATGGCTTTTTTGCTTCTGAAACATAATGCAGCCTTCAGTGCAGGTGCTAAAATGGTCCACGAACCAGTAGGTGTGGCAGCCTTCTGAAAACATAGCAGTATCCTATAATTTCAGGCAAGATTTTTGCTTGTGTTTACACAAGTTCATTCCCACGTAGTGAGATCCCCAAGAGACAACTGAGGGAACATGGCAAGACCTGTGTTCGCTGTTCCAAGAAACTAAAAAGTCTGTCAGGAAATGGTACAAACTCACAAGCTAAGGCCTTTGCTAGTTTAAAAATACACATACAAAGGTTGGAGGGGGGAGCAGGAGTGTAAATGTGTTTAACACACAATGCCAGGCATCAATTAGGACCTGCCCCAAATGATGGCAAGATGTCCAGAGAAGAACCAGCCAGCGGACAGATGGGCTCTGAGCAGGAAGCAAACCTCTTTGTCTAAGAACCCTGAGATGCCTGGATTTGGACTCCAGCCTTCTGCAAAGCTGCAGGGACCAACTCCACAAGAGCTGTCCTGAGGCATGAGGAGAGTGAGCAGCCAGATCTGTCAATGTTTTGCTAAACAGCCTGCAGGGCAGCCAACCTTGCAGAGCAACTATTTGAGACCCTTGCTCTAAATGGGCTCCCCAAACAACACTCATTTCTCTTTCTTTACCATTGTTACAGCCTCTCCCTTCCACCCCATCAGCATACCCTGCTTTCCCATGCAACCCACCCTCGACTCTGGAGGAAGACCAGTGTCATCATTTCCACACTTCCTAGTGGATGCCCTAGAGACACTGGCTGGGGACAGTGGCGATGGCTTTCCTGAAGGTAAGGACACCAGGCACGGCTATGGCACTGCTGACCGTGCTGGCTGTGTGGTATGTAATTAACGTCTGGGTGTTGGATAGCCTGCTCCATGCAGAATAATTAAAAATCCCTGCACTGTTTATTTTTGCATTTCCTCTGATAAATGGTGAAAAACCAACAAGAAGCTCAAGCAGTGAGTTTCCACCTCACTATCTATCTGGTGACTTCCTGTGCCTGAGCTGTCTTCCCTTCTGGGAAGGTGGAGGTAGGGACAGCCCTGCAGGAGGATGGATTGGACAGGCAGGACACACCCACAGTCTTTGGAAAGTGTTGGAGGATATGCACAATGCAGGGTTCTGGCAGTTTCCCCATCTACTGTTTGGGGAAGAAAGCCCAGAGGGGGTTTTACAGGGAAACCCACAAGTGTAAGTTCATGCTACTCTCTGCCCTTAAAGGACACCTCCTCCTCCTCCCAAATCTCATGACACAGAAATGGGAACAATTCAGTCACCCTGAAAAATACAGCTTTGCCAAGCTTCAGTATCTCCATCTGTAAAATGGGTAGAGTCATTTGTACTTTGTCCACTTATCACCCTGAGACACTAGTATTAAACAGCCTCATGTCATTAAAAGGCTCTCTCAACCACAATGGCTGTAGATTCGTGAGTTGTCCATGCCTCGCCAAGACATGACAGAGAAAGAACAAGTCAGTTTTTTCCCAAAGCATTTTGGCCTTGAACTTAAATCAAGGGCCACTGAGGAAAGATGGGAAGGAGAGAATTTGGGAAGACAAAGGTATTCCAGGGAACTTTCCAGACCTTCTCCGGCCATCCAAGGTCTCCTGTGGGCCTCAGGCAGTCCATGGACCTTGCATAGTAAGCTGCTTTTCCAAGGAGCTCTGTTCCTTGCAGGCAAAACGCCTTTCCCTAATAACTCGCATCCTCCCTGGAATTAAGCTGGAAGGCAAAGAAGATGCCTGCAGAAGTCACCTCTGCCCTGGGAGCTTTACCTGGCCTCACCTCCATGGCTCCTGAATTGCATCCAGGATGCGTGGCTGAACTTGCTTCTGTCAAGCCAGTGTCTGACAGAAAACTGAAAGGCAGCCCTAGTAGGCTTCCCCAAAGTGCTGACCTTCCTGTGGGTCGTGGGAGGTCATTTCCAAAGCACACATGATGTGACCTCTAATTTTAAGCCAAGGACTATTTTTTCAATGGTATAAGAGTGAAAAAATGTTCCAAGGGCAAGAGGAACTCCGCGTGAACTCCAGATTCGGTGTGTCTTTCTATTTCCTTCTGCCATTAGCTGTCCAGGGAAATGATGCTGCCCTAAAGAGTACAATGAAATCTTTATGACTACAATAACAAGGAAGATAGGTTTCAAATAACAAAGGGAACTCCTGAAAGTAAATGATTCTACCCCAAAGCCACCCTGGACCACAAAAATACAATCCTGAGCGTAGCTCCACAGTGCAGGACTATACTAGTGTGGCCAAGTCCCTGGCATTGACAGCCATGGATCAGGAAAGGAGCAGGTTGGGGAAGGAGTGGCCTGGCTAGTTTTACATCAACTTGACACAAACTGAAGTCATCTGAAAGGAGGGAAACCCAACTGAGAAAATGTCTCCCTAAGACCCAACTGTAGGTCATTTTCTTAATTAGCAACGCAGGCACTCCATTGAGGTGGTGCCATCCCTGGACTAGTGGTTTTGGGATCTATAAGAAAGCAGACTGAGTGAGCCATGGGGAGCAAGCCAGTAACCAACACCTCTCCATGACCTCTGCATACAGTCCTGACTCTAGGTTCCTGCCCTGTTTGGGTTCCTGTCCTGGCTTCCTTCAGTGATGGACTATGATGTGAAAGTGTGAGCCAAATTAACCCATTCCTCTCCAACTTGCTTTTGGTCATGGTGTTTTATCCCAGCATTAGAAACCCTAACTAAGATTGGGGGAGGTCCCTCAAAGTAATATATTATTTGTTCTCACATTCTGTTTCCCACTCTGGCCACAGAGTCTACACCAGAGTATGATGTCACATGTCAGATGTCCTGAATATGACCAGAAAATGTTCATCATACATTACCAACACCACCACAAGCGAAAAGGATTCCTTCATGTTGTTCGACTCTTTTTTAAAGATGTGGTTAGCCAGCATGAGAGAGCTTCAGGGACACACAAGGAGGTGTGAATATTGACTTTGACCTGTGCTGGTTCCATAACTCTAAAGAAGTCATTTAATCCCTAAACCTCAGTCAACTTACCTAAGAAATTGTCCAGGTGGGAATATCGCTGTGAGAATATAAAGTTGTTCTCCATACTCAGTAAGGCCTAAATAAAATGTAGTTCCCTTTGTTATTGCCAATGGTTGCAGCTATATAATTCCCATCTATTTATTCTGTCCTCCATCCAAAAACCTCTTCGCTGTGGTTCCCGATCTCATAAATGTGGAATCAACACCTACATCACTCTTGCTGCTCCCAAAGAACCTGCCTCAGAAACACCTCCAGAATCCAGTGCCGGGAAGACCTCTGAGGTCTTCTGCAGGTCGCCGAGTTCTGCTCTCGGCAGATGGCAAGTCATGCCAGGAGGACAAGCTGCCGTCAGGCTGACAGTCCCACCCCACGCTGGCATCGCACCTGACAAGGTCAACCTGCACAGCTGCCTACAGGGATCCCAGCCCACAAATCTAGACAGAATGAGGAACCAAAAAAAAAATGGTGTGAGAGGGAAAAGCACAGCCTGTCAACATCTTCCCTGATCTGTAGGGGCCCTAGACCACTCTCAATGAGTAGCTACCCTGGTTCCATTATCTTTATTTTTCAGTAATAGAGATGTGGCCCAGGATCACAATTACGCTAGACAAGAGCTCCACCAATGAGCCATACTCCTGGTCCTATTTTCATCATCCTTAAACCAACAAGCGTACAGACACGGGCCAGCACTGCACAAGGAACACTCATCCCTCTGCCTCTCTGAGTACTTTCATTATTTACTTGTAATATATTTATAAGTAATGACATTTCTCCACCCACCTCTCTCCCACAGACACAAGAAGGAGGAGTAAGGCAAGATGCTATTAGCCTCTTAAAAAGAAAGAGATGAAAACGCTGTCTTCACATCTCTTGGGCGCCCGGATCTTATAAAAAATGTTGCTGAATCATGCTATCCTGTGCCCTGAAAACACACACACACACACACACACACACACACACACACACACACACACA
>LOJH01040800.1:266-14534 GCA_001685095.1 Ellobius talpinus
GGAATAGTTCAGGGAAGAATAATTTTGGTGAGCACATGTATGATTATGATCTTGCTCTCTTTCTCTCTCTCCGTGTGTGTGTGTGTGTGTGTGTGTATGTGTGTGTGTTGTCTGTTCTCTCTCACGGTGATAGATATTACTCTTTCTTGCCCAGATTAGTAAGAGTTAGCAACTGTGCAGCACTATGAATTCTACTGGGAAAGCATGTACACTATTAGCTGCAATTCCTTAGATCATGGTACCCACGGTTAAAAAAAAAGTCCTCAAAACTGCTTTCCCCCAGTCCAGCCCCTTCGCTATGCAGTGCAGGGATAGAGGGGCAGCTTCTAGGGAGCTGTGTTCTAGGCCCGGTGTTCATGCCAGCAAACTGCAGCTTCTTTTAGGTTTGATAGCTCTTAAGATGGCAAAAAACAAAGGTAAAGTACAGAGAGACTAGGGTGACTCCAACACAGAGGTGTTGAATTGCGCACACACACACACATGCACGCATGCACTCACACACGCGCGCGGAGGAGGAAGAGCAGACACAATGTAATTTGGTATTTGAAAATGAAAATTTACTCCAAAGCAAAGCAATTGAATATTTCATCTATTCTTAACTGAATGACCCAACTAAGATAACAGGAGCAAACATTTAGTACAATTACTAATCCCATTGTTACCTCATAAGAAGACTCTCCTTAAATTCAAAAGATTAAAAAAAAAACTTATGTCATTTTTAAAAGAGATTTCCTTTTTGTATAAGGTTAATAGAGAAATGGGCTTTTCTCCTTTGAAAGTCATCAATGTCTCTATTATATCAATTTCAGTCTGGGTACTGAGGGTTCTCAGATCCTGTAATCTTCTGGAGAAATGAGTCAGGATCATTGGAGAAGCTCTCCTAAGTTAATTCACACTATTCAACCTACGTTTTGGTTGTTTAAATCTTTGTATTCACTGTAAGATTTCAAACAGTCTTGACCTCAAGAATTTTGAATGAAGGGAGAGCTCTTGCCCCATCTGCAAATCCTAACTCAGAGCTCTGGGCTCTCCTGTTCCACCTGGTCCATGTCAGGAGCGTTTCTCCTAATGTCTGCCAGATGAGTGATAAGGGTTCTTTCCTGGTTTCTTCGAATGTTTTCAACTTTTCCAGTTCTAATGTCTACTTCATCTAAACATTAAACAATAGTTTAACACAAAAAGTAATCAGGTCAGAACTATTTCAGGCAAATTTCTCTAGTTGAATTCCAACTTTTCATTCATCTTTTTTCACCCTCTGAATGGAATCCTAGAGTTGTTCAAATCTCCTGACATGTTCTCAGATACATAGATGCTACATGGAATTTATTTAACAAATATTTGGTAACTGTGTTAAGATATTATAAAGTGTACGAAAGTACCCAGTGCATC
The DNA here is from genome assembly GCA_001685095.1 of Ellobius talpinus. Classification (NCBI taxonomy): domain Eukaryota; kingdom Metazoa; phylum Chordata; class Mammalia; order Rodentia; family Cricetidae; genus Ellobius; species Ellobius talpinus. Next base: position 1,656 of record LOJH01040800.1, read on the forward strand.
ATCCTTGATTGAGAGATAGTTATTCTCAATCTAATGGGGAAAGAAAGTAAGACAATTTTTCACTTCAAATTATTTGGCCCTGGTGGGGTAGCTTGGTGGATAAAGCACTTGCTACCTAAGCATGAGAAGCAGAATTTAGATTCCCAGAGCTTAGAGAAAAGCTGAGTCCCCTGGGGCAGAGATCTTTGTGACACACTAAATAGCTAGACTATACAGACATTGTTCATGAGAGATTCTGCCTTAATAAATAGAGAGGGCAGGAAGAAGACACTGACCTTCAATGTCAAGTCTTTACATGCTCATCTCACACATATAAACATATATATATGCAAAAGAACCAAAATAAAAAAGTAATCTATTCAAATAAAACAAAATAATATAAAATCCTCTAGATAAACCTAGCAGAGAATATATGGGAACCCACAGATTGAGGGAACCCTTACAACCGTCGTAAGACAACAAAGGGAGACAGTTTAGAACCCTGGTTCCCAACCTTGGGTTGCAACCCTTTTGGCAAGCCCCTCTCTCCAAAACTTTGTAAGCTATGATTCACAACAGTAGCAAAATTACAGTAATGAAGTGGCAAAGAAAATAATTTTATGGTTGGGGGTCACCATAATATGAGGAACCATATTAAATGGTTACAGCATTAGGAAGATTAAGAACCCCCAGTTTAGACCATCTCCAAAACAAGTTTCCAATAGTCAGGTATTTGTAATAGTGTCCATGTTTACTTTCAGAGGCTGTGACAGAGATGCCCAAGCAAAACAACTGAGGGAGGAAAAGGAATTTTTGTTTAGCATCTCAGATGTTTCCATCCATGGTCACTACTGGTCCAGTGCCACTGAATCCATGTATCCTGAGGGACAAGCATCCTGATGCACAGCATGTGGTAGAATGCTTACCTACTGGCTTAGTGGATTGCCTAACGGCAAACAACATACTAAGAGATGGACAGACAAGAAGGGCAAGACAATCTTCAAAACCATTCCCCAGTGGCCAACTTTTGCCCATCCAGCCCCACCGTATACTTTTACCACCTCCCATTATGTCATCATATCATGAATTCAACAAAGCATTTATCTATTGATTAGGTCAGACCCTCCAAGATTCAAACACTTCCCAGCAGCCCGTCTGCCTTTTCTCTGGCAAATAAGCACTCATAATGAGGCTATAGGGACAGGTCATATTAAACCATGAAAGCTTCTCAAAGACCTCTGGGACATTAGCCTGTTTGTCCTCCTCCTTACCTCAGCACCTTCCCTCAGCAAGAGAAAGGAATTTACCGTCATGTTATTGTTATGTACTCTGCTACTTAAATGCCAATATAGCTGCCCCATCACGTTATTCTAGGGAAAAAATGGAAGTCTAAGAACAAGAGTCCTGTCTTTTTTGTCTATAAATCTAACATCTGAAAATTTACCGCAAGGATCAAATCGAGTACGCTAGGTTAACAACTTTTTTTGGGTAGACAGGATTTGAACACTCTTTGAAATCCAGCAGTAACTTAGGGCTTTTTTTTTCTGGGAAAATTGAGAATCCTTTCAGACTTTAGACCACCTCCAGATAAGCCCTCTTCTTCTCCCCAGGAAAACTACTTATTCATTGAATCATGGTGGGTTTCAGTTCCCACACCAACTCCCCAGGCAAAGCCAGGGGAGAAAGGAAAATACATATTAGCATACCCAGAGCACAGAAGTGTTTTCTGCCCACGTATTCCAGGAGTGATATTCATAGCAAACCTCTGAGATTCCATTAATGCAGTGATTAATAAAACATCGCTGAGCAGGTTGCCCACAGAGAGGCCTACACATGCTTGTTTATAGTTGACACGTCACTCACTCATCATGCTTGAATGGAGAATTTAGTAGAGCTGCAATCCTTTAGCTGCATTTGAATGTGACTAGCAGGGAACCTGTTTGTCTAAGGACCAAGCTGCTTCTGATTTACAATGAACAGAACCTTCAAAGTAATTTCTGTCTTTCTCACAATCTGATAAGCTGTTACACAGAGATAAACATTTACATTGGATTAAGCATGTTCATCTATTTTTCAATGTTATTTTTTTAGCTTCCTCTCTCAGCTTTTACAGCTTCATTTTAAGTAATGCTAAGTAATTTATAAATTATACATAACTCTTAATCATTATAAATTCTACTTTAAGGAAAAGGTGAAAAAGAAAATACTAAGAGAGTGGGTTTAAACATTATTTTAATTGATTGTTAATTTGTAATTGTGTTAGACTACATTATATTTTACTTAAAGATGCCTACATTATATTGCCTAAATAAAATTACTTTGCATGAAATTACTAGTCAGCTTGTATTGGAACTCTGAATATCTAAGTTTTCAGTTTCTACAATTTATACAGCATAAGTAGGTTGTCTTTGGGTCAAGTACTTATAATAACACCCACACTAAAGGAAATTCATGGTATTCTTACCTCCAAGATTATTTTTAAATAATGGAAATACTTGGTGAAAACAGAAATACTTTTCTGTTACTCTTGACATATACAAACATACTTCTAAGAATCAAGAATGTTACTTGATAACTAAGACAACATTATTTACTTTGCAGCTAACTAGGTGCATTTATATTCTAGGTGTCTAACTAGGGTCTAGTACATATATAGTAAGTATTCAATAAATATTTGACCTGAGTCAATTAAATCTTTGAAACTTTGAAAAAGGATAATATGTATGCTTCCATTGACCTAAAAATCTAGAAGTGCAGGTCCATTTATGGTTTTGTTTGAACCCAACTTCATTGTGAATTACAAATCCAGAGAAAACATCTTTTTGCTTGTATGTAGTTGGTATGTCTTATCCAAAATGCTCAAGGCCAAAATTATTTTAAATTTCATATTCTTGGGGAAATTTTTAAATATTTACAGATTCATAATGAAATATCTTGATGATAGAACCCAAATCCAAATATGAAGTCCATTCGTGCTTCATATATACATTAAACTCATTCCATGAGGCAATGTTTTAATTAATATTCCTGTGTTTGAGCTGTGGTCTGTTACATGTACTTAGGAGTATAATTTATTGTACTGTACCAGTCCTCACGTTCCAGATATTGTAGCACTTCATATTTTCAAACTAAAAATTCTCAGCTTATAAAAATTCTCAAATATTCCCTTATTTTGTGCCTGCTAGCTGCAGTCTTACTGTGGAAGCGGGCAAATGGGGAGAGCACATGGTAAGTAGACAGTTAATGAGATTAAAACCATGCATTTCCCTGTTTACGCCTTTTGTCATGCTGTGTGTTAAGAGTATAGCTTATTTGTAAATATGGTTGTCATGGCTCTGTGTAACCCTTCACAAAATAGTCATGGAATATGTAAAGAGCACATCAAGTCCTAGATACACAAAATAACGCGCGCGCGCACACACACACACACACGCACACACACACACACTCTCTGCCTGCTGAGCAATCATACCTGTATGTGTTATTACCTTTAAAAGTCACATGCTGATTCCCCTGAGATGTTCTTTTCCTCGGAGCACTTTCCCAAAAGGCAATTAAGCTTCCAGCTTTCTATAACGTTTTCTTTGAGGAGTTGCTGTCAAATTCCCTTCACACTCAAAAAATGTCAGTAATTTTTAAAGATACATGGTAAACCTTCTTTGAATTAATTATTCTCTCTGATTAGGCAAATAAAAGCGTGTGTTTATAGAGCAATTCCTGTATCTTTGTTATTCGTGATAACGATCAGTATCTTTTGCCTCCTAGTGATGGCACTGATACTTCAAAGAGAATTGTACAGAACGTCAAAGGAACCAGACATTGATATGTAACCACAATTAAAAAATAGCTCTCCGGTATCAACTCTGAAAAGAAATTATTGTCTTAAGAATTCCTGGTGCCCTGTGGCAGATCACCCGGAGGCTCGAGGTTAACCTTGAGCATTCCAGTGACTGCTGTCATCATCACAGAAATTGACACCTAAACAAATGAACTTTAAAAAAAAAGATGAGACTGTGTTTTGAGAAAACAATTCATCCTTTGCCCATGTGGTGAAAGTACCAGAAGCTGGACTTTAAAGGGAACTGCTCTCACAGGAAGGGAGAAATGTCAGAAATGTTGAAGTAAGTACCAGAGGGGGCTGTGGCTTCAAAGAGGTTGACCAGAGAGATTCTTCCATTCTCATGGCTAACTGGAATAGTGTTGAAAAAAGTGAAGTGGGCAGAACTCTCAATGACAGATTTCTGGCTTGAGAACCTAGATACAAATATAAGGGGACATTTATTACATGCAGACTTTGTGGATGTTTGAGAGACACTTGACTAAAACTACTCAACAAGTAATCAGTGTTGGAGTTATATCTCATTGAAATGGTAGTTCAAGCCATGAACACAGGAAAGTTGCCATAGAAATGGGGAGGAGGAACGGAGGGGTGAGGGTAGTTATTAGATTTGAAGTGTATCCAGAAGCAAAATGAGAACATAAAGGTAGTTAAGTATTAACAGGAAGATAATCGTCAAGATTTCAATAAATGTCAATTAAAATAAGCTCCCAAGTTGGTTTGTCCAATTTAGGAACCCATCAAAGATCTTATTGAGAAACATCTATATAATTATTAGTGTTTTTAAAAATCATTTTTGTTCATATAACTTTTATCTCTTTAGGAATTCGGTGAAGGGCTCTTTTAGCCCAATCCTCCCTTATTTGAAGGACAGGCCAAAGATCCCACTTGGAAATGAGAGAAGACTAACAGGCAACATTGGCTTCACCCAATGATATCTCCAAGAGATACAGAAACTGGATTCATGAAGATGTTGACAAGACTCCAAATTCTTATGTTAACTTTGTTCTCAAAGGGATTTTTACCCTCTTTCGGGGATCACAACTTTATGAGGAGGGAAATTAAAATAGAAGGTGACCTTGTCTTGGGTGGTTTATTTCCTATTAATGAAAAAGGCACTGGAACTGAAGAGTGTGGGCGAATCAATGAAGACCGAGGTATCCAACGCCTGGAAGCCATGTTGTTTGCTATTGATGAAATCAACAAAGACAATTATTTGCTACCAGGAGTGAAACTGGGTGTTCACATTTTGGATACGTGTTCAAGGGATACCTACGCACTAGAGCAATCGTTGGAGTTTGTCAGGGCATCTTTGACTAAAGTGGATGAAGCTGAATATATGTGTCCTGACGGATCATATGCTATTCAAGAAAACATGCCACTGCTCATTGCAGGGGTCATTGGTGGCTCATATAGCAGTGTTTCCATACAGGTAAGACCGACAAATGTTACTGCAAACAGCTGTGTCTCTTTTCTTTTATGTGGCAGGAGAACAGCATTAGATGATGCTAATAATTTCATCAATGGATGGTATTAACAATATAATTTTTAGTTTCTATGGGTATTTAATGATATGTTTTAATATAGAACATTCAACCACGTAAATATTGAAGTATATTAGATAGCTACAACAACAAAATAAACTGCCCCTAAGTTTAGTGGCTTAACACAACTATTTCTTAATATACAATCTGAAGATCAGTTAAAGTGGGTGAGTAGCGACTCAGCTATGGGTGACTCTTCCCAAGCTGTCTCATTTCTTCTTCCTGTAATCAGTGACCTAGCCTCAGAATGACTTTAGGGTGATGCCCAAGATGTAGCAGGATGCAAGTACAACTTCTTAAGTTCCTTCCAAACTTCTCTGCTGTGTCATATCTGTTACTATCCTATCAGCAGACACAACTCACAGGGTTCAAAGTCAAGGAATAAGAATGCCCTGCCCACAGTACAAATGATGCAAAGTTACATAACATCTTCCTTATAAGTTGAATTATATTCATGGTATCAATCACAAGAAGGTATGGTATCTCTGAACTTTATTTTTCACACAATTTTTTGTTCTTTTGTCCAGAAATTGCAAATATAAAGAATTTCTCAGGGAAAGTATATTCAGAGAAGCCAAATAATGACCAGAAATCAGGGAGAGAAAATTTTGCACACAACATAAATTAGATAAAAAGCTGATAACTGCTCTCATAACTTCATTAGAGAAAGAACACACGTCTCAGATGCCTGCGGTGCTCACTCACAAAGCCACAGAATCTTAGAGCTGAAAGGGGCCAAGAAGTCATCCAGCTCAATTTCCTCATTTTCCCAATTCCCCAAAAGATTGGCTGCACAAAAACTCCCATCTGTAGGTGGAATGAGAGCTAGACCTTCGATTGATCTTTTGTGCTCTTTCAGCTACCCCATATGAGTTCTATATGCTACTTGAAGTTCAATATTTTTTCTGGTGAAAACATTAATGTCACAGTAATCAAAGACCATGATTCTAAGAGGAGCCATACTCTACCTCCTACTAAATTGCTATAATCAAAGCCCAATCATTAGAGGAAGAGATATGATATGTTCTTTATATGTCACAATTTTGCTTTAAAAGACTCTACTTGAATTAGCATAGCCTTATTCTTATATTCCAGATTTGTGGCACTTAAAATTCCGTGTATAATTCTGTGCTGCTCTAAATGAGCTATTTCAAATTTCTTCCCTTCTTCAGAGCACATAGTCATATTACGAGTAATTTGGATAATTGGTTTTTCATAAACATCCTTTAAGTTTATTAGAAGGGTAGAAAATATTGCACATCTCAAGGCAGATCATGTAAATTTTGCCATTACTTTTATACTTGAGTCCAAAGGAGGTGAAAATTTCTGTTTGGAGAGGATAAATTTTAAGGTCTACATCTGACACACTTCAATAACAACTTCACCAGGCAAGTGTAAAACATTTTCCAAGTACTCTCAATAAAGGATTGCATACATGCTGTTTGGGACATTCGTTTTCCCCTGCAGTAAAACTCTGCATGAGTCCATAATCATTTCTTATAACTATTTAATAAGCTACCGTACAGAGGTTTATCCTATTTGACCTTGTTCTTGTGATACTGTGCACTCTTCAGAAGAAGTCAGGCTAGTTTAAGGGGAAGAAAAGATATAGGTACATTAAAAAATTCTCATATATGCTATCAAGAGAAGCCGTGTCTTCCTTATCAAAATGCCTGATTTGTTACTGCATTCACTGGCTGTGAGCTCAGGACCACTGTGGACTAATGAGAAGGTGTTCATGGTGTATACAAGGTAAGAAATGAAGATCGCTGACATGACGGACATTGTACAGAAACAGGTAATCAGCCACATATAAAACAATGTGAATGAACACAGCGTCTTTCCAGGCTAGTCAGAAAGGCATGACAAGTGTTCCTGTGCAAGGAGACAAAGATTTCACTAAAGAACAAGGGATGAGCTAGAGAGGAAAGGACGGGACGCAGGGTTCTGTTCTTTGTAGGAATTTAAAGCACTTCTGGACATTGCTAAGAAAACATCTCTGGAGATATAAGTTCCCTGAGTATCTTTCATGTGTATCAACCTCTGCTTGCATGACTACTGTGGTCGTACATCCTGGTGACTTTGGTGACAGCAGGAAGCTGGTAGTACTGCCCTAAATCTTTAAATATGTAGACTTCCTGAATAGGCTTGAACTGAAAGAGAATGAAACTAAGTAGAAATAAATGAGCACAAATCAATCACACAGTTTTCAATGCCTACCATCTAATTATAGCATCCAGGCACAGACCAGAGTTTCATGTTGAAAAACAAGCAATTGAGAGAGGATCCTAAAGAGGGACATTCTGTATTTCCCTTCTGTGATTCCCTCAGCTGTTTAGACTTTGTAATGTTCCTGTCTTGGTGACTTCTGCATTGGTGTGACAGAGGGATCCGACAGAGACACCATGTAAGACAAAAGATGCATTTTATCTCACAGTTTCAGAGGGTCTTCATGTGTCTTGGCAGGGAATTCTTGGCAATTTTATGCCTCTGGGAACATGTGGTACAGGCTTCCCATTATGGTAGATCAGGAAGCAGAATAAGTTAAGCCAGACCACAAGGCAGGCCTATCCCTAGGGGTGACTTCTGCCAGCTAAGCCCCACCCCCTGAAGGTCCACAGCTTCTATAACATTACCAATTGAGGTATAAGCTATTAAAACTCAACCCAGTGGTGGATAGTTCCAATTTAAGCCTTAACCAGTCCTCCATTTAACCTGGATGGCTTTGTGGTCCAAATTGCTTCAAAGGGGGTTCCTCTCCAGCTTCATCTTCTCATTAAAGGAGATTCTCCAGAAGGCAGTAAAGGAGGCACCTCCGGCGATGTTAGTGACTGTTAGGCGGTGTTAGTGAAAAGTATTTGGAATGCAGGATTCTTAACGACTTGCTGGGTTAAACTCTATCTCCATCACCGAAGACCTGTATAATTATTTTCTCAGTGTGCTCATTAAGGACACAGAGTGGTAGTCCCTTTATAAACCAGCCAAATTGATTTCTTAATTCAGTCATCAATGAATGCAGGCATCCAAATACTTCTACATGAGTAAATACACTTGGGGGATCTATCCACATTCTCCAGTGAGCAGGTTTCTTTTCAAAGCATTGTGAAGACTCTCCTGGTGCCCTCTATAAGCCTCCAAGACTCTCACTTCAGGGAATAATAGAGTGTTTCAAGAAAAGATTTAGATCTATTGCCTTCAGCTAGGCAATTGTCTTTATGGTACCTACTTAGAAGCAGTGTTTATGTTTGTGACTTTTCAAATAAGCTACAATTAGCTTCTGAGATACCCAGTCAAAATGTTCTTCCCTGAGATGTTTCTAAACAGTTAGAAGACGCACTATTTCCCCAGCTAATCTTTACCATGTGGAGCGTCTTCTACTCGACACATGGCAGGTGAACGATGACCCGGTTACTGCTTTGCCCCTTAGTGCTAAAGTAACCACCAAAAAATTGAGATTTGGGTTAAATAGCCTCTAAATGTTAAGCTCTTAGAAAGTGTAAAAGTTTGCCTTGAAAGAATGTGTGGGGCTGCTATCAGTACACAACACTATATGAAGAGGTCAAAAATAATGATGAGCAAAAAAAATAATAATAATGGAGTGGAACAAGAGAAAGATTTTAGTTCTACATAAACAGATAAGCTGTTTTACTGTCCCCTTGGTGAGATGCTTTCTTATATACTAGTAGGTAGTATCTACAGACTTCCAGAAACAAAACAGTCCTCATTTTATATCTAAACGCTAACATCCTTTGGCTACCTATATGTCTTATCAAAGCCTACTCCTTCATCCTCAGCTCAAATTCTATCCTCATTAAGAAATCGTTACTAGGCTCCTTCTAATTCCTTCAGTTCTAGTTCATTAAATGATTTGTTCATTTGCATTTCTATTAAGGAATCACATGTCTTTCTCTGTATGTTGCCAGCCCCTGAAATAAGCTCTCTGCAAGACAGGGAGTAAATGTTTCCAACAAATACCAAGAATTAACATATGATAAACTGTCACACCTCCAAAACATGGAAAGTCCCAAAATGACTCTTGGATTGGGGTCACAACCATTACCCTCTACGCTAGACCATAGACTTTCCTGAAGTGGAAAACTGAGTGTCATATACAAGACAGATGAGGAACGGAATGAGTACCCTCCTCTCCCCTGTCACCACAGCAGCCACAAGATGCCTTCATCTGAGAGCTTCCTAACACACCATTGGTTCTCAGACAGACAGGACTAAGACTGCACCCACCTGGATGACTGGAACCACAGCAGAGAAGTTGAGAACCCCATCCTGGCCTTCATTTGGCTCTGTGTGGTCTCTCCACAGAAAGATTATATACAGAGCTGGGCCTGGTGGTACAAACCTGTAATTTTGGAGGCAGGGGAAGGAGAATTGAAAGTTCTAATGCAGACTGAATTACAGAATGACAATCAAGGTTAGCCTGAGCAAATCAGGAAGGGTCTATAGGAAAACTGAAAATAAGTAAACAGGGTGCAGATATAGTTCCATGGTAGAGGTGTTGCCTAGCATGCATCAGGCCCAAAGTACAATCGATATATAGCTTCAGAAGACCTCTTAAATGCCAGACACTCTGATACTGTTTATTTGACACACGGGGAAAGAGCATGATTCTGTTCTCGCGGGCGACAAAGAACAGTGCTAAAATTTGCTTATTAACTTATTAGCTGAAAAACTAAAACGATAACTGCATTTACTGAGCTAAATGTTGCAACTGTGTTTATGGCAGGAAACAACTCAGTGTTCAGTGTGTCTCTCTAGAAAATATTCAACACAGTGATTGAAATTCTGAGTGCAACCTGCCTAAGAGCTCTTAACCTCTCACATCTAAACTGGAGACATCAGTACTTGGCTCACAGGGCTCACTTTTCAACCTATTCATTTTTGTTGTTTTTTGTTTCTTTCAGCAACTCTAGCCCAGTCGAGAGGAATAGTTTTAAGAGGAACCTAGATGCCAAAAGATGGCACCAAGCGGAGATTCCAATAAGTTTGCGATACTCCACTCCTTGTGTCCAAAGCATGTACTCATCATTTCGTCTCACAAGAAAGCTCCAGAAACATCTTGCTCAAAAGTTGTCTCAGATAGAGGCACTGCATTTCCTTCTCAGCATTCCCATTCTAGAGCAACCTAGCAACACTGATTGTTTAAGACCATCTATTGCTCTTGCTCAGCTTTACAAAATAAAGGGCAATGATATTCAAGGGCTCTATCACAGGGAGGGAGGCACCAGCAATAATAATTAATGGTGCTTTTGCTAATATTGCTTTATTGTAGAAATTTGTCTCCAGGGGTAATTACCTAAGATACACTATATTTCCTTTTTCTTTGAGGTTAATTTGTTCCTAAATTAATTCCCCTTCTGTCCTGTATTTATTAGGAAACTAGTGAGAGACAGGCTGCCACCAAGACCACTATGCATAGGGTGTAAATTCTTAGAAAAAGAATACCCTTTGGCTGTGAACCATCTTTATACTACAGATCTCAGTCCATGATGGACATCACGGGATAAAAAGCAAAGAGCAGAGACATTCCTAAAGTATTAACAAATGCTTTCTGACTCAGATTACTAAATAAGCTGGTTGAAATAAGACTCCTGACACACTTAGCTAAACCTAAGAAATTACTGTTTTAATGATACAAAGTTTCCTTTCCAAATTACCATTATCTATGCCCCCTTTCAATGAATCAATATATACAAGTTTCAGTATGTTAATACAGACAAAGTCAACCCTTAGCAGTTTATCATGATGAAAGTCCACTGATTTAATGTAGTTGAAGTGCTTTTTTCTAATCCTTTTGAAAATGCAGGTGAGAACTAACAGTGTTTTTCCAATTAGTGACTTGGGGGATTTAAGCACAATGTTCCCCAAACACCTGCAGTTAAACTCTGAGCAAACTCTGATACTCCAGGCTGTGTATCAGTGGGACTGCAAACACTAAAATTATAATGTCGCTATTTTTGACAACACCACCTGGCATATTATGGAAATCCCTCTGTTACTGGTGACGAAGTCTTAATTCTTGCCAGCTCTTTGACTTCATATCCAAGGTTGGGAAATGTAGCACAGGAGAAAATACAACAGCAGCAATACTTTCAAAAATGATGTTCTAAATATAGATCAGGGTTTTTTCTGCCAAGTGGTCAGAAGGGTAAAACATCTTGAGATATTTGTCACCAATTACTACAGTTGAACAGGCCAGGTGTACATCTCAGGGTTACATTTGGGTATGTCACCTAGTACCCAGTGATTTTCTCCCTGGAGTACAAACTGGACTACTAAACTCTGTCAAGGTAGAAAACATGCAATAGAACACATGATATACAGTTTGTGGAATTTGTCTACAAAAGGCAAGGTTTGATTGGCATTTAATGGACAGATGAGTTAATCACACATTACCTTTGTTCACAAAGTAGATTTTCAATATATCATTTGGATCAAATTTGAAACAACATAAAAATTAAGGTCAGAAGGCGCTTCAACTGCCTGAGTGGGCAATTTCACACTCTTCAACGATCTATAGTACAGAAAGTCTTGTCTGATCTCTTCTGGGCTACTCTTAGGAAGTTATTTGAACTTTTAAAATTTTTCAGCCTTCCCACAGTTTCCAACAACTATCGTAGCTTACGACCTGCTTCCTTCCAGGATGGTGACCAACCAATGGCGCAAACCAAAGAATAGGCTTCTGAATGACTACTATCAACCAATTGAAATAAGCTTTAGGGGAGCTAATTTCTTTCTCCAAAACCTTAATCTTTGTACATCCATTAAGCTGTTCAGAGTTCCATGGAATTACATGCTTTCAGGCCACCGAGAATTCAGTCTACGTCAGAACAAGTGTTCTTGACCTAGTGACTTTCATGTTGGAATCTATCCACTGTCATATTTTTAAAACTTATATCATTCCTAAACATATTTTTTTAATTTTTAGATCCTAAATAATATAGATCAAAATATCCACAATTGACTCTAAAACTTTTGGCTGTCCAATTATTATCCCCATGTCTTTGCCATCGCCTGATTCTTCGAGGCACAGGCTCTCTGATGACCAACCTGATATTAATAAAGCTACAGGCACCCTCCCCACTGTTTCTACCCAAAGGCCTTGCCCCTCCTATCACTTTCTGGAAAACCCCTACTTAGGCTTCAAGTTCACCCTTAAACATTATGGCCTGCCTTATCTCATCTGAGTTGCTCTTTGGTCTGTGCCTTACATTTGCATTTCAGAATGTGATCCTTTGTATTTTCCTTTACCTACAAGTGAGGCAGTGAGAACATAGGTATAATGTTTGTTTGTTTGTTTGTTTAGAAAAATCTACGTTTAGAAAAATGCCATAAATAGACATCATCTTTGCCACCTATAAAGGTTGTTTTTTACCTTAGGCAAGTCAGTAAATTAAGTATTTCCCATATTTTGTTATTAATAGGGGAGCAGGGCTGCTTTTCGTCCCTCCCGGCTCCTGCACGGCTAGCTTTACACCTGAAATAACAACACACAAATTGTAT
>LOJH01040801.1:0-10808 GCA_001685095.1 Ellobius talpinus
CTTCGCTGGAGACCGGACCGTCCGGGCCAGTCCTGCAGCCCCTTGCCCCGCCCGCTCTGTTGTCCCTCCGCCAGCAACCATGGCGAAGCCCCTAACCGACCAGGAGAAACGACGGCAGATCAGCATCCGCGGCATCGTGGGCGTGGAGAACGTGGCGGAGCTGAAGAAGGGCTTCAACCGGCACCTACACTTTACGCTGGTCAAGGACCGCAATGTGGCCACCCCCCGCGACTACTTCTTCGCTCTGGCGCACACGGTGCGCGACCACCTGGTGGGGCGCTGGATCCGCACACAGCAGTACTACTACGACAAGTGTCCCAAGGTACCCAGCGGAGGGCGTTTGCCCTCCCTCCACACCCTGTCCTCGTCCCGTCCCGACAGCGGGGCCCAGATCTCACCTCCCCCGCAGCGCTGTGCCACCCGTTCCACTGTGTTGTGCGATCCGGAGACCCACTGGTGGCAAGAGCACAGGCCTCCCTCGCCCGTGAACTTAGCAAACTTTATGGAGTGCCCTACTCAGCACTTAACTAAGGGGGACCGGAGCCTCCTTTGTGGTATGCAAGTCACGGTTCCAGGCCCCTGACAGTCCGGAGCGGCCGCGGGAGGGGGGCTTGGAAGCACCAAGTTTAATGTTTAGGGAAGTGTAGAGCTCTTCTGCTAGTGACCCCTCCCAGGCCTCAGGGCTGTCCAGCCTAACTGTGCAGCCGAGAGAAGGGGGAAGTCCTGCTCCAGTACTGTAAATGGAAGTTGCAGTTCCTGAACTTTCTGATTCCTGCAGGATGGGTCAGGCCAAACCTGAGACTCACCTGCATATATGCCCGTGAACACACTCTCCTCCCTCCCAGAAACCTACCCCAGACATGTGGGGGACGCCGCCTTTCGGGGACCCGCTCCCCTTTCTGCCGGGGGCCAGAGTGCGGAATCTCTGGGGGTGGTGGATTTGCAGAGGGAGCAGCACCATCCGGTCATGACCAATCTAGGTAGAGAACAAAACAGGTACTGAAGGTTAGGGAGGACCGGTAGGGAGAGGGACTCTGTCCACAGCAGAGTGAGAGGCAGCAGCCTTATAAGGACAGAGGATGTTTTGAGGGAGGAAAGTGGAAAAGCCGACTGTGGAATGATGTTAAAAAACGATGAAAGCAGATCCTGGAGGCAAGGGGGAATGCATATATACACTTACTAGGCGTTTTAAACATATAAAAACACCGAGAAAAGTTATCTCTACTGTTTGTGCCTGAGAACTATAGGGATTTCTAAAGCTGAGGAATAAACTCCCCGTGAGTGTAAAGATGCTTTCACAGAGATGTAAAGATGCTCCCCCCAGCCTACCAGGCGGCTGCCCAGACAGAACAGCAGCGAATGTGTGTCCTTCCAAATCTAAACGTGTAGAAAACACTTGGAGCCTACATTCGTTTACTGTATCTCTTTATTGGTGCAACATGTTTTATCTTGCATTAAAATTTTTTAGGGCTAGTACAGGATTTGTCTGGGTTGGAGCCAGATTTTAGAAATACACACGTGCGTGTGCACACACAGACAGACAGACACACACACACTCTCTGTAGCATTTAGCATCCTAACACAGTGTTTTGTCCTTTGTCCTCCAGTGCTAATCTTCCTGATTCTCCAGCTAGTTTCTCCCCTGACTCTTCTTTACTATACGAGCTCAGAGCAAGCGGGACAGGGTTACACTGCAGGGCAGCAATGAACATGTGTAACTTCTTAGAAGAGCCTGGTCTACAAGAGCGAGTTCCAGGACAGGCTCCAAAGCTACAGAGAAACCCTGTCTGGGCCGGGGGCAGGGGGGGAGGTTTGGAAAGTCTTATGGAAAGTCTTAAAAATTCAGATTCCTCCATGATGGTCTCTGTGGAAGCAGGATGTCTCCAGTCCTTACAGAATACCTGGGTAAAACCAGGAGATGTGCCCATGTTCCCTCCTCAGCCTCACTCCCAGGCATGCCCACAAATCGCCAAGCCCAGTTCTCTAGCCCCAGCCCCTGTGTAAATGCCAAAGCTTTAAGCACACCAAAGCCTCTTGTCCCTCAAACTTCAGCACACAGAAACTCGATCACGTTCCTCGCAGCCCTGAACTCCAGCCCTGACCTGCCCTCTTTTTTTAATTTAGTGACCTTAGTCACCATCATGACAGTCACTCCAACGGAAAACATTGACTTCCTTTTATATTCCCCTTTCAAAAGTCTGCAGGAACCCTCCAAACTTGCCACTGTCTTCAGTCTGACTTTCTGCCTCGCTGAGAGGCCCTATGGGTCAGTTGTGGCTTCTCAGTGGAACCTCCCTTCCCAGGAACAGTAAGCTAGCAACAGGAGGCTGACCCCTGCTAGCCAGTACACCACTTGGCCAGGGAACTAACTGCCTCTGGGTAGTTTATGTAAATTCCATGGCTTTACAGTCCTGTGTGCTTCAGTGTTTCAGGCTGTTTTAGGCAACTTCAATTACACCTCTATTTTATCTGTCAGCTCCCAAAGACACAGCATTTGCAACCCCATTTCAGTGTAGGCCTGGGTCCAGTTGAGCTTCCCAAAGCAAGGAGCACATCCTACTCTGTTAAGGTTGGCTCCAGCCCTGACGTAGTGCTGAAGGGCTTCACTGCCATCTTCATAGGTGAACCTGCCCTTCCATCTTAGCTGTCATTACCCTCTGTGCCCATCTTCCTCCACTGCTCTGCCATTTCACCATTTCCCACTTGGGCGCTCTGCTCACCCTCCACCCTCCGCCCTCCACGTGAAGTGCCCTCCCAGCACCCGTCTCTAGGTACCACTCCTGCAAGTCTCAGATTTGCTATCACATGTTTCAAACCCCTGACAGGGTGCCCAGACAGAAGCACCCAGGTCCTCTGGTTTCTGCTGGGAACAATTTCAAATCTTTATTCTATCTTTTCAAACCCTTTGTAACTGGTTTTATATAATGTAGATACAATATTAGGAGTGGTTTGTGCATGAAATTTACAAGGTAAATGAAGATATTCAAATAGTTTATCATTAGGAATATGTAATACATGTCCATGGGACATTGTGCGAATCTGTTTTTCAAGGTGTTACATATTTTCAAATATAAAGTATATTTTATCTCAAAACATATCACTCATCAGAAAAATAGGAAGTCTAGCCCAGCAGTGGTGGCACACGCATTTAATCCCAGCACAAGGAAGCAGAGGCAGGCAGATTTCTGTGAGTTTGAGACCAGCCTGATCTATAGAGTGAGTTCCAGGACAGCGAGAGCTGTTACACAGTAAAGCCTATCAAAACAAACAAAACAAAAAAGCCAAAATAAAAATAGGAACTCACCTATAGTTACTGTCCTTGAAAAGTCTGTCATCTATAAAGATACTTTGAGCAAACCTGTCTAGAAGAACTAGAACTATCTTAAAACCCTGAAGGTGTTATTCATGCAAATGGATCTTACTTAAGTCAGTGCTGCTTTAGCCTTAAAAAGGAAGGTCAAGAA
Organism: Ellobius talpinus; assembly: GCA_001685095.1. Taxonomy (NCBI): domain Eukaryota; kingdom Metazoa; phylum Chordata; class Mammalia; order Rodentia; family Cricetidae; genus Ellobius; species Ellobius talpinus. Next base: position 3,465 of record LOJH01040801.1, read on the forward strand.
ACTTAGCAGAAATGCAATAATTCTAGGCGTGTGACTTCACAGTTGCAAGACAGCGGTATAGATGTATTTACAAATGGGATTTGCATAGATCCTGGAACAGGTAAACGGGCTTTGTTCCATCAGAGAGGGAATGAAAATACACATATGAAGGCTGGAAAGAGCTGAGCTAATGGTATCTGTGGCTTGATCTGCTGTCCCTCGTAGCCTCATGAATAGAACCCCCAGCCTAGGGTAGGAGTAGTACTCTGAACCTTTGGGGCCTAAGTGTGTTCCCAGAAAGATGCCTTTCACTAACATGCATAGGCATCTATCTGATAGGCTGACAAGGACCCAGAAGAAATTTCCCCATAAACATTCAGAGAAGCTGGACACAAATGCTGTGCTATGGACAGCAGTATTAGATGCCCAGGCAGGGCACAGTGCTGACTGTGTTTGTGAAGGTTTGGAACTCAATTGTTTCATAAAATGAAAGTAAGAAAGAGTGAAATTTCTGAGTTGATGTAATAGTGATTTCTTACATGAGCTCTATCACCATCACCATTTATTATTATCATATCCTCCTCCTCATCATCATCATTGATTTGTTGGGTTGCCCAAATACTTTTATTTTTGGTTCTTCCTATCCTGTGGAAATGGGGAGCATCTGAAATGTGAAGTGACTTGAACAGGCTCTCACTGCTTTGTTCTGTGCCCTTTGGGGAGCAGGGTAACTGATACAGAGGGCAAAGTGTCCTGAAAGGGGGGGCTTCAGTCGCTCCAACGTCCATTCCTTTACATGAGCAAACCCTGCTTCATTTGAAGCAGTTTCAGGCCGGTCTGAACTTTGTGCCTCTCATTTGACTCTGCTCATATTTACCTGGCTTTTCCCAGGCCAAAGGCAAATAGTTTCTAAGTCCATAGGGAAATTTACTGTCTCATTGAGAACAAACGCTTCTAAGCCTTGGGTGCTCTTGCCAGAAGAACTGCTATGTAGACTTCCTGGGGGAGTCTCCTGGGAGAGTCTTGGGGGGTCTTCTTGGGGGAGTCTTCCTGAGTTTTTATTGGGGGGGAGTCTTCCTGAGGGATTCTTCATGCCAATGGTGAGTCGTCAGTGAAAGAGGAATGTTGTCTAGCCCCAACCTGTGTGGGAGCTCGTCTGTATGTTTCTTAGGTCACAGGGGCAGAAGCAACCGACCTGACCCCTGAAGTGAAAGGTGATGATGGCAGACAGTCCAAATTGTCTATAAGTGTTTTATTCATGAAGGTCATGAGCAGGGAAAAACAAAACAAAAACATCGAATCCTGTTAGTTTGATGCACTTGTTTCTTTTTCTTCCTGAGGATAAAAGATACCAAGCTACTTTGCCAAAAATTGTGTATAGCATGGTTTCCTCGTGTCGGGAGTGGTAGGCACTGTCAGGCATCCCTTCAGGTGACTGCAGGAGCCTCACTTGAGCGTGAGTTAAAGCAGCCCAAGACCTGACGGCTTTCTCTTGGTGGCCTTACATGGATCTGCATCTTTATGTGTATTGACAAGCATGGTTGACCTCACAGAAGACTGACAGCCGTTCCTCTTTATTTCAGAGGGTTTATTACCTCTCTCTGGAGTTTTACATGGGCCGAGCATTACAGAACACCATGATCAACCTCGGCTTACAAAATGCCTGTGACGAGGCCATTTACCAGGTATGTCATTCTCATGTTTCTCACGTCTTCTTTCTCTACATTTCAAGTTCACTTTAACATACACACACACACCACATGCACATTTTCATGACAAGTTGCTTCTTAGGTTTTTTAGAAACAATGAGAAATAAACACAAGTTGGAGAACTGAGACCTGGGTGTAGTGGCGCACACCTTTAAAGCCAGCACTGGGGAGGCAGGAGCAAGTGGATCTCTGAGTTCAAGGCCAGCCTGGTCTACAGGATGGAGGGAAAAGGAAGTTAGAGAATGGGTTACCAGACATGAGGATTTTCTTTTGCCATCAAAGTCTTGGATAGTTTTTCTGAAACACCACATTTTTAAAATGAAACTTGTAAAAGTCTTCATTGTGAGAATTGCAAGCCTGATGTAGATCAGGCCACAGTCTGCTTAAGAAATGATCCAAGTTTGACGGTTATCCATATATCAGACAATGTAAAGACAGTAACATTTGAAAATCTGCTGCCAAGTTTCTCTCTGGCCTAACAAGATGGAAAACATGCTTCCTCTTAAGGAGTCCTAACTTGCTCGTTTGTTTATAAGGACACATTCCAGCCCTTCCTCCAGGTGTCTGTCCGCCAAAAACAAGAAGTCCTTCACCTTTCTGATGAAACTAGATGGAGAAGCATGTATTTACAAATGACATGTGGGTCAGAATGCTCCTTTCCCCAGGGCTGGGATGGTGCCTAGTGTGGCCTGCTACTTATCGCTCTGGGCTAGCGTCCTTCATGTTGGTTAGGTAGAGCACTTCCTGCCAAAGAACCACTGCAGCTCTCCACCACTTCCCTTTCTTCCCCTCATACTAGAAAAACATTGCATACCTTCCTTGGAGTAGCGTGTATGCTGACCTGTACCTGTGTGTCAAGGTTCAGAGCTTCTTGGTTTTCCACTTTGTAACTTTTCCAGATGGTGAGTGCTGATTAGCATGGAGCATTGACTGCATAAGGACCTAGGAATCCCTGGTCACCAGGGAGCAAATTCAAAAGCCCCTTCCCCGTGAAATGATGCAGAGCCATGTTTGAGTTCCTGTGAGATCTAATTATCAACCCTTACATAAGGAAGTGACAGGGTGGAAGGGTGGGGGTCCTGAGAAGTGGCTCAGAGAAAATGTGGGCATCACTTTAGGCAGTTCCTTTTTATGCACATACTTTCAATATTGAAATTAATTTCCCACGAAAAGCTATCCAAGATAAAGGCACTTGCATCCAAGCCCTGTGACCTGAGTTCAAACCCTGAGATCCACATGGCAGAAGAATAGCGATGACTCGCAGGTTGCCCTCTGTCCTACACAAGCACAGGAGGAGAGGAAGGGGAGAAGAGGCGGGTTTTTTAACTGTCTAATTTGAGGTGGGGTATGTGACCTTCAGATAAGGTCACAGCTGTTTCACAATAGATTACCCTTCAGTGAGGTCAGGTGAGATTATCATCTAGTCCCCAGGAAGCAGGCCACTGGGTTTATGAGAACATCAGTTTCCTCATAAAATAAGTAATCGACAGCGTACAGTCTGCTGCAGGACTCTGATGGGACACAGTGCTAGTGGCTTCAGGACTGGGATCCCAGCACTTTGGAGAAGGAAGCTAGCAACTGTCCCCAAGTGGAGACAGGTGGCTGTCCCCACTGACCCTCATATTTTTTAAGTAATAATGGCATATGATACATATTACAATAGTAATAACATATGATACATCTACCCAAAACTAATGCTGTTGCTTTGTTTATATATCATTTGACTCACAACCCTAAATTAAGTAGGTACTTTCATCCTCCACATTTTACAAGGGGGATTTAGCAGTCTCTACCTAAGGGCCAATATTAAGGAAGTGGCGTGGTCCACAGAGGACATCTAGGATGATACTTCTCCATTCCTGGCTAGTCCATCTTGAACCCCTGGCACCAGCAGTTAACATGCAATACCAGAACATGCCTCAAACAAACCGCAGCCAGATCAAGCACACAGATCACCCTGATGCAGACATCCAGTGCTTTTGGAAGTGGTTGTTGTCCCGGGAATGGCCTGCATGTGTATCTGTGTCCGATATTGTTCTCCTTTCTCCTCAGCTTGGATTGGACATGGAGGAGTTGGAAGAAATTGAAGAAGATGCTGGGCTCGGCAATGGTGGTCTGGGGAGGCTTGCCGGTAAGCGCAGCAGGAATGGGCTGTACCGTCTGGGCGACCCGTCCTTCTCGGGCGTCATACACAACCATGTTTGGAAGAGCCAACTGGCTCCTTAGAAGAAGGAGACAGCATGGCCCCTCTGTAGATTTGTTCTTGAATTTCCCCTGTGGGCTGATCAACGCCAGAGAGAGAAGAGAGCTTGAAAAAAAAAGGGGGGGTGTTGCTTAAAGCCTGTTCAGGCATTGCTTAAACCCCAGAGCTAACCAGATCCTTCCTGTTCACTTAAGGGTTTCCAAAGTCGCCAGTTTACTTCACTGCTGTTTGTTCACACGGCTGGTCAGTTCCCATAAATTCTAAGACTCACCTTGCACGCTACAGTTTGCTATTTCGATTGGCTGAACAGGCAGTGATGTCGTTAATATACCGCCTTTCATATGCATACAGACTGAGTTCTTTGCTGTACTTGAGGAATGGCTTTTCTGAAAACAGAGAAGAAAATGTTTACAATATAATACTAATTCAGCTCAATACAACAAAATATGCAGCAGTTTAAGGAAGGGAGGGTTGAGTTTTGCTCAGAGTTCCAAGGAACAGTGGGGAAGTCATGATAACAGGCGCTGGTAACAGGCGTCTGCATCAGGAAGCCGAAAGGATTAAATGTTCATTCTCAGACAGCTTTCTCCTGTTTCTACAGTCCAGGGCCCCAGACCATGGAATGGTGTCCCTCTTGCCGCTGCCACGTTCGGAGTGGGTCTTCCCACCTCAGTTAATTCACATAATCCCACACAGGTTTACCCAGACAGAGATTTGTCTCTTGAGCTATTCTAGATCCTGCTTGACCTGGTATTAAGCATCACATTCTGTAACCAAGCATTTCCACGCCTCTGGAGAGTTTCTCCAAAGCAAACACCAAATGCAACATGTGGGGGAGACCAGCGAAACAACAGGAAAGCTTTGTTACAGTGTTGCTTCTAAAACGCCATTAAATGTTGCCCACCCATACAGACACACTTGCCTAGTTGATGAACTTGCCTGGGTGAATCACCATCTCCATGTTCAAAGCAAGTTCCATTAAAACCCATGCAGAGTGGTGCCATCTATATTCTTAAAAGATTACACCTTCGTTGAGTTATGTATATAGAGAGACATGGGATAGTTTGAATTCAAATACTAAGTTTAGCTTAAATGTTAAATGTGCCTGATGACGTCCAGAGAGGAGCCTGGGCTTAAAGGAGGCAAAGGGGATGCTATCACAGTCGTTTGCATCTGTTTCATTTTATCAAGACCTTTCAGTATTACTGGCAGTGTGCTTTAGTGTGGCCACTAGTGGTAAAATATAGAAAAGTGCTTCAGGTAGGCTGCTTGCCATCGTCCTGTGAAGTCACTCATCTGAGGATTTCCCAGGCTTGCCTGGGCCGTAGGGAGGGTGGCAGCCCTAATGGAAAGCCTATCTGAGAATAGGAATTGGTCTGCTTTGCTTTTATGTGAAACACAAGCTCTTTGACGTTGGCTAGCACTGTTCATTCTGCTCTGGACTTGCCATTAATGGCCTTGCTCCTCCGCTGTTTGGGCAGAATAGAGCAACAAGTGAGACTGAGTCATCTCCAATGCCTTAGTCTCTTCCCTGACTGTGAAAGTCAGAACCTCACCTGCTCAGGCTCTAAGGACAAACTCGTCGGGACTTAGGGAATGCCAGGACAGCCATAGGTCAGACAAAGCAGGGACTGGTCACATGAGGCTGACTCTAGGCTTAGCACTTTGTGTCCATAGCTGTCTTAGAGCTAGGCTAGGAACCCAACGCAGACCCTTAGAGTTTGAGTGACAACTCAAATTGAATTCCTGCTGTAGGTTTCTGCATTCCTGGCAGCTCAAATTCCCAAGAGGGACAGTCAGATTAATGTAACCCTTTGGATTGTGTCCAGGCACTAGGTAGATCCTTCTCTTCCTACTACCGATGGGCTCTTCTAGTTCAGATGCTCTGTCATTAGCTAACAGAAAATCTAATAAGAAAATCATTATGCCAGCAATGGCATGGCGATCACAGAACAAGAGCCCCAGATGTTAGTCCGAGCTCTACTATACCAGTACTCTGTGGCTCTATAGTTCTCCTCCACTCTTTCTGTCCCCTCCCCTCACAATGCAAATGACAAAAACAGCAAGGGAAATCTTGCACTGAAGCCCCCTACCCTCAAGCAGAATTCCTAGTACTCTGGTGGATTGGATGCCCTTGCTGCCAAGGCTACCGACTGTCACCAATGATGGAAACAGAATTACTACAAATTGTTAAAAGGCTTAGATCAGCCAAGTGGCATCCACTTCCTGGTTCATATAATCCACTTCCTGGTGCCTACAGTCACAAGTGTCCCAAGAGCAATGGAATTCCATCAGTCAATTGGGTGCTATGATAGAACAGGTCTCACATAAGTTTCTGTGTCTTGGGGATACAGTTCAGCAAGCAGCCACAGAGACAACTTCCTTTAGAAGAGCAGCTGTGGGTGACAAGTCAACCTACCCAATGTAGGTGGCCTCCGTATTTGTTCTCAAACAATGCTCATATGTGCACAATGACTATTCAAGATGGTAAGGAAGGATGTCTTCAGACATTTTTACATTTTCTAACTTCTTCATGGTATTAACTCTGTAATTAGAAAAGGTTATTTAGAAATCCAGTAAGTTTTGTGCAGTGATCCCTGTGCTCAAATGCAAATGTCTCCTGATAGAAGACTGTTGTTTGGCCTCTGTGTTTTTAAAAGAAAGGCTTGGCATTGATGCTAAGCATCCTGATTATTTTTGTCCATGTGGTCAAATTCAGCCTGTTTCCTGGACTCCATGGCAACGCTGGGACTCGCGGCCTATGGATATGGCATCCGCTATGAATACGGCATCTTCAACCAGAAGATCCGGGATGGATGGCAGGTATGCAGACTGTCTCTTGCCGTGCTGTCCCCTGAGCCTTCAGGGGTTCTTTCTTTGTGTTCTGGCCAGTGTGCAGATCATCTTTCACATAGCACATGACTGATTGTTCTGGCATCTGGCTGACGGCAGTGGACACTGTTAGCTCCCCGCTCTGGATAAGTCACATGAGCTGAGAGCCCGTCGGTGTCATTCACCTCCAGGTCCGTGACACCTGGCACAGTGCCTGGCTCTCACTAGCTGGTGCATGGCCCATTTCCTAACCTCTTTAGCTCCCAACTGTGCAATCTAGAAAACAAGAGCAGTAGTAGTATATGTGTCTCTTGTGTGGTAGTTAATAATCTTCAGGGCTGGAGAGATGGCTCAGTGGTTAAGAACACTAGCTGCTCTTCTGGAGGACCTGGGTTCAATTCCCAGCACCCACACTGCAGCTCACAATCATTTGTAACCTCCAGTTCCAGGGGATCTGACACGCTCACACAGAGCTTGTACAGGCAAAACACCAGTGCACATTAAATAGTAAATAAATAAATAAATCTTTAAAAAAAGAAAAATGTAGGGGCTGGAGAGATGGCTCACAGGTTAAGATCATTGCCTGCTCTTCCAAAGGTCCTGAGTTCAATTCCCAGCAAC
>LOJH01040802.1:0-10783 GCA_001685095.1 Ellobius talpinus
CTGGGAGTGGGCGTGGCTTGCCTCTTAAAGAGTCAAAAACCATAACAGGTATAAAAAGCTGTTTGGATAATAAACGCTGGAGATCTTCAGGAAAGAAGAAGCCTGAGATGCCCTTCCGTGATGATGGTGTAAGCTGTGTCTAGTTATTCCTTGCAGCTCCATACCAGTCCAGTTAGAGAAATTAGTTATCTATGTTGGGGCCTATGGGCTCTAACATTAGATCAAGCATTACTGATAATAAAGCAACACTGAAGATCCATGCACACATAATTTTCAGTTTGCGTTTGAACTGTGTTTGCTGTATAAATAAGAGATCACGTGTCACAGAATCTATCAAAATCAATCAACTTGTTCACTTAGTGCAGCAGGTAATAAGTATTTCTAAAAGCCACACAGAAGGCATTAGAAACAATGGTAAAAAATCACAATCTAGATGTCCCTTTAAAATGTAGAATGCAAATATTTGAAAAATATTGGATTGCTTTTAAGAAAAACTTCAAAGTTTAGGTGAAATCTAAACTTGGAAGAAAATCATGTCACCTCCTCTATTATAAACATGATAAATTATTGGATATTAACTTTAAAAAGATTTTCAGAGGAGACTAACAGAAATAACCATGTAAAGGTATTAGCACTCTTTTATACTAAGAGTGGAATAAAGGTAAGATTTTGAAAGAGGCCTGAGTAGCCTGTTACATAATTTAAATAAAAGCTGTCAAAGTGAAATCATAATCATTTCATGCATTTGTATTTATGAATATCAAGATTATTCAGAGTCCTAATATATTACATGCATAGTTCTACACTTATAAGAAATGACTGATCTCACTTTGACAGTATATGTTTACATATTGTGGGAGCTTGAATGAGAATAACCCTCCTAGGAACATATATTTTAACGCTTCATGTGCTATTGGTGAAACTATTTGGGAAGAATTAGGAAGTGTGACCTTTTCAGAGGAAGTGTGTCACTGGGGCTGGGCTTTGAGGTTTTACAACTCCACTCCATTCTTATTTCTCTCTCTGTCTCTCTCTGTCTCTGTCTGTCTGTCTCTCTCTCCTCTCTCTCTCTCTCTCTCTCTCTCTCTCTCTCTCTCTCCTGCTCGCTCACTCTCTCTTTGGTTTACTACTCTTAGTTTCTGTTCCAGTGCTATGTCTGTCTGTCTGTTATCTGCCTGCTGCTTGCCATGATGGTCATGGATGCATTTTCTGAAACTGTAAGTCCCCAATAAACTCATTCTTCTATAAGTCACCTTGGTCATGGTGTTTTGTCAGAAAGTAACTAAAACACATGTAAATGACCTTATTGTATGAACCTTTCAGTACCTAAGTACACAGCCATGCTTGGTTTCTAAAAGCATTCCCCCCATACTAAGTTCTATGAGTACAATCAGCTCTTTTTTAAAAAATAACAAAACAAAAACTGTTCACCTAGGACAACTGAAATCAACCAAAATACAAAGCTCATGGTTATAACAGAAGAAATAGGACACAGCAAAACACAAAGTTCAGTTCAACTGATGAGAGACAGAAACTAAATCAAATGATGGAACCCTTGTGGATGATTTTCTATTAACGAAATTGACTCTCTCCTTCCTTCTGTTTCCTTCTCTGTCTTACCCACTCTATCTTGACCCTGTCTTTCGTGTGTGTGTGTGTGTGTGTGTGTGTGCATAACAACAATGCTTTATGTGATCACTGTGTTCTTTGACTATAGAAAGTTATAAAACGAGCAACCCAAACAAAATAAAATTAAGAGACAAAGAGTGAGATGCTCATTAACACCAAAGAGAACTATTTCTGTTAGAGTTGCTTATCATATTGTGATGAAAAACCCACCATAGAAATACTTCTGTATGTGATATCATAGAGAACACAAACTGAGTAAGAATTTTATGAAATGGAGATTCTATATGAACTATTCCAATTGTGAACTGTTTAATTCCCTAAGAAAAGAAAAACTTGAGTCAAGAGGGACTTCACCATATGCTCTGTCTTCCAGGAAGTGTAGAGCAAAGTGTTAAGCAATTATTTGGGGGGATTACACTTCTGTACCAGAATGTGTAATCGAAATAATAGAGGATAAAAAGTAAGGGACTCTCTTGTCCTGAAGCCATCCTAAATGTCATCTTTACTCAATTACTGTGTCAAGTCCTCATCATGCAGCATGGTTGGTTAGAGAATTCTTGTATAGTTTATAACTCAAAACAAAACCTGAGTGAATTCTCTCATGTTTCTTGAAACATGTCCATGAATCATACAGATTTTAAGAATCATTGCCTTAGTGTTCTACATCGTAAGATGGTCACATTGACAGTCTGGTCTTTATAGCAATATGAGGAGAAACTGAGTTGTTGTGAGAAAGAAGCCTATTAACATTGAAATGTCTCAGTCAGGCAGTGGGGCATCAAGATTTTAATCCCAGCACTAAGGACACAGGGGCAGATAGAGACAGAAAGATTTTTGTGAGTTCAAGGCCAACCTGGTCTGCAGAGTGAGTTCTAGGTCAGTTAGGGTGGTTTCAAAAAAAAACCCTGTCTCAAAAAAACAAAACAAAGCAAAATTAAAATGCCTTTGCTCATATGATAATTCAACTGGAAACACTCTTTAGAGTCTACAAGAGGCTATTGGTATTTGTGAGGCTGACACATCTTTTTAAACTTCATAAAGTGCAATTGTCTCTTTAACTATAAACAGACATGCATAGAAAAGAGGGATAAGATCCTGTTTCTAGGTGAAAATAAATTAACTTCGGGGCAATTTATCTTTCACAGCATATTATGGGGCATCGCCAGCATGCCACAGATGCATACCCTATGAGAAGCCTGAAGAGACATCTGTGACGAGGGCAAATGAGCTAAACTGCAGTGCATTAATGAGGTGTCAATTACCCTCTAGATGAATGCTGTAATACTTAATTTAAAAAAGGAAAAATATCTCCAAGTAATTATTTTCTATGCATAGTTAGTAATAAGAATTTTCATTTTTCATATTCTCAGGAAGCAAATACAATGGGAAAAAGAAGAAGAGGAGAATGACAGAAGAGAGGCATGGGAAAGAAAAGGAGAGAGGACATGAGGTTATCACATAATGGAGAATAAGAGACAGATCATATTTAATATTAGCTCTATCAATAATTTAACATTCCCCTGATTCAAAGACAATTCAATTCAAATGTCCACATGAAAAATTTTCTTAGTAGTTTTCGGCTTCCTTTCTAGTTTCTATTTTGTTCACCCCCTCCCCCAAAAAAGAAAACCATTATAAATCATGTCGAGACCAACAATGTAAGTACTTATATTACCTTGCCTCAGAGCTCAAGGACATTGAACAGCCATTTTGGATCATTCCTATGATTCTAATAACGCAGACCAAATAAAATGAATCAATTGGCAAACCTGCAGAAAAGCCAGGGACTTTCTTTTAAAAATGCAGGATGCAGAGCTAGCCACTGTTTTCGATGACAGAGAGAAAACCACCCGGAAGAATATCCTTGAGATATTGACAGTCATGTGAGATCTCAAATGTTTGGAGAAGACAGATGTGGTTATTGAAGAAAGTCTTTGAAAACCAAGTTTCCACAGGGTAACTGGCTCTCTAGATTCCACCACCCTAAATAAAGCATGTTATTGTTCATACATGTGCATGTCACCCATTTAAAGAGAGGCCATGGATTTTTAATCATTTTAGTTATTCCTTAGTACTAAACAATATTCATGGAATTAATAAATTCTCTTTAAAATTGACTGTTAAATGATAAAGATAATAACACTGTTATTTTTTTAAAAGCTAACACTTTTCTGTGATTACAATATTGGTTTTTGACACACTAATATGTCTGATGGTAGATTATATTTTACAAAACAATGCATGCTGCTGACAGGGTCTGTTTTATCACAGATATGATCAGAACCACAGTCCTGGGCCCTTTGCTCTCTTTCCTTTCATTATTGATAGTCAATTTTCTGGAACTGTGGATAATTAGATCTATTACTAAATACTTGTCTCAAAACTCAAGAGAAGAGGTTTGGCATAATATCAAAGTAAAACTACACTTTTGTATCATTTTTGTTCCTTTTTGAGGTACTTTAAAATTTTTATGAGGTTAGAATAATGGTACCAAAGCACTTAATGAATGTAGAAAGCCACAACCACAGAAATAAACCCAGCAGTGGGCACAACTGAAGTAAGAAACCAGAGAGGAGAAAAGAAAAAAAAATTAAAAACAGAAGGTCAAAGGTAATATTATCCTACTCTTCATGTGTATTATTAATGTGATGAGCTGTTCAATTGTGATTTAATAATATACTCTAAATAGTTAAATGATCGATCAACCTATACTGATATTTCTTAGTTTTATAAAATTACTGACCCAATTTGGTACAATTGACATGTGTTTCATCACTGAAGTCTCCACAGTCATTGTCACCATCGCAGGCCCAATGCCCTGGGATACACCGGCCAGTGGCACATCTGAACTGGTCATCAAAGCAAGAGTGTACACAGTCCACCTCATCACTCCTGTCCCCGCAGTCATCATCTGGAGAGAAACATCCAAAGCCAGTAAAAGCTAACTGGGAAGAACATTTCTTGTTACGTTTATAACATTTTCTGTGCAGAATTTGCTTACGGTTTTGGAAAAGGAAAGATACACTCATGAGCAACATTTCCCATGAACAGTCAATCAGTCTCATTTTACACGGACATCACATCTCTCCTGGTTTAATAGCAAATGAAAAACAAAGAGAAAGAAAGCACCGACTTTGGATTTTGCATCTTAAAATCTAATTGGTTTATAAATAACTAACCACCAACTAACTGCCTCACCACCACAAGGACTAAGCAGAAAGTGGTGACTCTGGGAATTATAAGTGATACAGCACAATAGCATTATGGTGAAATTGCTTCCTGAAGCTACTGTTTATGTGCGTCAGAATTTGTCGCTGCATCTTCTATCCAGTGCCTTTGTGTCTATGCTCTGACAAGATGATTTTCTGTTCATTCCTCCCTTGCTACCCACCCAACTGGATTTGTACATGGGAACTGTATGTTCAATTAGAAACAATTCATACTCAGTGTTGATTATTGCAAGAGGGAGAGGAGGGGAACACTCAAAGACAGTGGATTAAATGGAACTAAATGACATTGAATGACATAGAATGACTTGGCATAATNTTACTTGTACATAAAAAGCAAGGTGACAGAGCTAAGATCATCTAGATAATTGCACACACAATAATTCATAAACTGCCAAGGTTATATAAATGCTTTGGGAACCTGAAATTGTTCTGGTCATTTCCCTAATTGTTCTCCTTATTCATCTTTGTAGATTTAGGCTATGCCCAAAATAATATCTGAAAATGAAGCACTGTTAAAGCCCCATGGGACAAATATCATGCTCCATTATCCTTAACGCTGAACCCAGCGATGTGCCAGCTGCCCGCTCACCACTTTTCTTAGCCACTTTGCTTGGCTCTGCAAGCTTTGCTTGCAAACTTCCTTTGAAGGAAGTCAGACAGCCCAGGGAGCTGGGCTCCAGGCTAGCCCGCGCTGTGCAGTGAGCGTTTGGTACTTGCCGGCGTCACAGTGCCATTTACTGCTGATGCATCTTCCACTCTTGCATATGAACTGAGTTCGAGGCTCACAAGTCGGGAATTCTGTGAAAGACACAAAAGAGCCAACAAGAAATGTTTTATGGACTGTGCTCGATTTGAGTTGTATCCCATTTACTAACGTGATCAGTTTTGTCCTCTACAAAGGCAGAGGGGACAGGAGAAAAACAAATACAGTGGTTGTAACTTCTGAAAGGCACGAATTATCACACTTCCATATCTGAAACGATGAATTTCCAGCCACTGTAAGTCCAGGAGAATCACTGAATGAAATGTCATTAAGATTCATCATATTTTCTGAAATATGTGTTCAGGGCCAACCTTGTCTTGGTGAATGATCGCAACCAGGGCTCTACTGGGCTGCTACAAAATGCTGCTTCTGCATATCCAGATTGTTGGGTTTTTCTAAATACAGAGAGCCACACAGGATCCTGAAGGGTAGCACCGACCTCTGAGGGATGCCAACAGTGTAAGGTGAAATAAATTTATTAAATAATGAAGTCAGTTCAGTTGCTACCATATATTTACAAAGACTTTGACACTACCAGTTCGAGTCTAACAAGGCAAACAAAAACCCTGAAAAATAATTCATATTTTTAAAATTTAATTTAGTTTAAATTTATTTTTATTGTTACAGGTAGTTTGCACATTTCTTCTATTGTACCTTTGCCTTAAAGTTTACTAGCATGTTATATGTAAACAGTTACAATTTCTCTTTCAAGGAGCTTCCATTTGTCTAGTGCATATGGCTTAGTGGATGGTGCTCAAAGACATCATTTTCAGATGCTTTTCTGTTTATTTTCTGCCTCTTGCCTAGGTGTCTGTTTCTTTTTTTTCTCTAAAAAGAACCTAGGAAAGTAATATTCAATGAAGTCTCAAAAATCCTGTATCCTATAACCCAAAGGATAAAGAAAACTGTGATGACCAGGTTGTGAGAGTATACAGGTATTAATATAAAATTAGATGATAAGGTAATAATGTCATGGGAATCAAGGTTTAGAAAAGAGATTCCTTAAGTTAAGGAGACCACGGTCACTCCACATTTCCTGTTAAAACTTGGAAACTGGAGTGCTGAAATTGTCATTTCCAAACCACAGTGAGCAGCAAATAATACACTTCACCTTAGGATGCTTCACAAGAGCATCAAGGGTCAGAAGAAATTCGGGATTCCTGTCTCTGACATCAAAACACTTCTTTTCTCACTATACTGCCATTATCATTACCCGGAAAGTTTAATGATGCTACAGCAGTGGGATGTTTGGGAAAGACTGAATTACATTCTCCACTCTGTCTTTTGCTTGAAATCTGATTTTTACCTGCTGTAATGTATGCAGTCATCTGTTGATGTGAAAATTCAAATGGTGCTTCTTCAAGTTACCCATGCTGTTCTGTATTTACTGATAGACACTTTTTAGATATCGCTGCTAGCTCTGTCTCCCAAAGAACATATTACTTATTTGTATTGCTTTTACTTCATTTTGACATTGGGCTTGTTATCTCAGAAGTCTGTCTAATTGTATTACTGTGGATTCTTGTATATTTATGTTTATAAAATGATCTAGTGATGCAGAGCAATTCTGCTACTGTTTAATGTAGATTAAATAAATGACTTAATTAAAATGAGAATAGTTAGTATGTATGTGAAAGTCATTTTTGTAGTAGTAGCCAATAATAGATGCATTTAAAAGTTATCCACATGCTTAGCTATTCGGAGTAAACATAGTTACCACAGAATACACTTTTAATTTGATTTATTCCGTAGATAAGATTTTAAAAGATGCAATGATATAAGCACATTGTAGTATAAATATATTGCAATATTTTATGTTTCTTGTTACTTTTCTACTTTTCTTTTTACTTTCTGTATTTCTTCTTTTTTGAGGTGGGAGGAGTGGTCAGGACACAGGTGTAACTCTTTTCCAAAAGACTATAAACTTTGTAGAGAAATAATTCTGGGTTGAGATCCTGGCCTTATGAGTAATTAATAGATGCTCTTGTTTATTAGTGTGTACAGTAAATGGAAAATATTGTAACAGTATTCTCATTCATAATTTTTATTTAGAACTTTATTATATGTAGATTGGTAGGTTATAGAAATAGATTGTGGAGAATGAATGAATGGATGGGTGAATGAATGAATGAATGAATGAATACCCTAGGCACAAGAAACACAAGGGCTCATACTCTTTTCCCAGCTGCAGGAAATCTAGTTGGAAAAAATATTTGGAAAGTGATTAAACACATGAGTTTCAAAACTATCAAATGCTTGATCACATAAAGGCAGTGCAGATAATACTCTTGACTGGGATTTTTCCATGTAATACAGGGTTCAGAAGTGTTCCCCATCAGTACAAAAAGTGCTGGCCAGTGACAGTCAGGAAGGGAGAAGCAGACACTGCCTTTGGGCTGCCAGAGGGCTTTTTGGATACAAGTATTTAAGCAGACATAATAGATACAAAGCAGTTCATCAGAAGGTAAGCTTCAGATGATTCTGTTCAGCTGTAGGCTAATACGGGTCCTGTGAGCATTTCAGGAGCTCTGCTCTACATTGTGGTTGTTCTGCAGGCCAGGCATATTACACGGACTTCTGGTTAAGACATTTTCAAGTTAGAGAACATCTGTCCAAATGTGCCTATGAAAAACAAAGGACAATCTGTCTTCCTGCAAAGATACAGAAACATTGAAAATCACTTTGGGGCAGTTTTAACATTCTCCTGAAGGAAGCAACATAAAGCTAATGTGACTACAATATCCATTCTAAAGCAGGTGAGCAGGAGGGAAGGCATTGAGGTGTTTTACATCGCACAAGACTCAGATCTCAGAAAACCCTGAAGTGAAAATGCATTAATACTTGGAGAAACTGAACGAATTTCAGCAGGAGGTTCTTCACAGATGGGATGGGATAGGTTTGGGAGAGCTTTTGGATCAACCGCTATTTATAAGGCAGAATTCTAGAAGTAAAAGGAAGTACACAGGAGTGAATGAGGAGAAAATGAACAAAAGTTCAGGAAAAACAGCAAATTGTTCTAACAATAAAACAGCCACGGAGAAAATAAATAGCAAATACTTTAATATATTTCCAAAAGAGTAAAAAAGTGTAAGATAGATGGAAAGAGTCCTCAAAAAAAAAAGTAATGAGTGAACTATGCATTGCTTGGTGCTTGCAGATAAATGGAAAAGTTTGAATATTAATATCAATACTGAATAGGACACAGTACTTTAATTCCACTTAGAAGGTGGATCACAGCATGATCGTAGTATGTTGAAGGTCTAACGCTACATATGGTCAATTAATATTGCCTTGTAGTATAAACATTGTCAGCTGAGAAACCTAGACTGTGAGTGAATAAAATGGTCTCTCCTGGAAATGAATGACCATCTCACTTATTTCACACACCTACTTTACAAGTTGAAATATCCCCATATGAAAAACTAAGGTAAAAGTTAATGTAAGACTTTTAATAAAGTATATGAAAGTGCTCATGGAATATATGATTACATACAGCCACACAGGAAGATCCCAGATGTAGAAAAACAATATCCAAATTATAAATGTTCTCAAAATTCAAAATTAAAAACACAATTTTTATAAAAGTATGAAAAAGGGAATGAAATATTTGATCAGTAATGTTCACAGATTTATCAAAACAGGAGTTGCCTGACAAGATCTTCAGATATTTAGGCAATAACTATGTCTGTAAAGATTCCTGAATGCAATCAGATGGATAATGTAAGAAATTTCAGTAAAATTTATTTAAATGGTCAAGACAAAAATACTTTAAGAAATAAAGGCAACTGGGTGTTGGTGACATACAGCTTTAATCCTAGCATGTGGGAGGCAGATGCAGAGAGATTTCTGTGAGTTTGAGGCTACCCTTGTCTATGGTGTGATTTCCAGGACAGGCTCCAAAGCTATATGGAGATACTCTGTCTCAAAAAACCAAAAACCAAGAAAACCAAAAAAACAAGAAAGAAAAAAAAGGTCAAACATTAAAAGAAAACAATTAGAACATTTGAAATTAAAAATTACTCTTAGAATTGCAAGTTAAAATGATGAGCTAAATTACATACTAATATACTGAAGGATTAGATTATATTTTGAAATTAGTTTGCTGTTGGGTGTTCTTAAGATTTTTTCCCTATATCCTTAGTTTTAGTTAATCTACTTCCTGCCCCCTTCCATGCCTATACCATTTACTCTCAGTTTCTATCTCTCTTTTTCATACTGAAAATAGTAGTAAAAACAGAAATACTCAAATGGGGAGGCAATGGGGTAGTCTGAAACATTTAAACAAAGAATAATACCTGAATTTGGGATGGAGTCATGTAGGATGATATGGGATAATGAGAAGAGGGAAATGGGAAGTTGATATGATAATATTTAATTGTATACATGAAACAGATGTTGAAAGAATATACTTTAAAAAGGAGATTGACTAAACTGTAAAATCTAAATAGATTACCATATCTACATAATGAAGAGTAAAAAGAAAGAGATAAAGCATTGTGGCAAAGAAGTAAAGATCCAAAACCCTGGGAGAGAAAAATAGTGGAAAAATATTGAAATGCTTTCAATGCACTTTCTAAGTGTATGTTAGTATTAATGACTATTCAGGAAGAACAATAATCAGCTAACAGACAAAACACAGCAGAAAGACAGGAATAGCAAGAACCAATTCATGAACTGGATTTGACATGCAAGAATTTCAAAGCATTAAATCAAAAGTAAAGGGTTGTTAAGGTTTTAGAAATTCATTAACTCACTTTCCCAAAGCAAATGGAGAGTTAAACAAAGGTAAAGGAACCAGCAAAATATCACAGGAAAATCAAGAAGTAGCCTAACACTGAATGCAAGAAGAAAGCATTAGAGGGAAGTAGTATGGGAATAGATGTGCTAATAAAAGCAGAGCATTTTGACTTCATCTAAAGAAAACAAAATTTCTCAAAATCTTGGACAACATTTAAGTTGTAGGAGTTTGGGGGGAATATAAATATGAATCTGAAGTCCTAAGTAAATGGATGGAATAGAAAATGAATGTATAACATTGTATTTATTTTCTGCAAAATGTAAAGACTTCAAGAATCAGTGGGGGGCTGGAGAGATGGCTCAGTGGTTAGGAACATTGCCTGCTCTTCCAAAGGTCCTGAGTTCAATTCCCAGCAACCACATG
>LOJH01040803.1:1583-16116 GCA_001685095.1 Ellobius talpinus
AGGCAATGCTCTTAACCTCTGAGCCATCTCTCCAGCCCGATGCCTGTCTTCTAAATGATTTTAAGGTTGTAACTCCTAAGAGGAATGTTAAGTAGCTAGATGGGCGTTAAAAGATTTGGAAGTCACTGATGGTAAGCATTTCCCCTCCTTAAGATTTAAGATGCTATATGAGGGCCGGAGAGATGGCGGCAGTTAAGAGCCCTGACTGCTCTTCCAGAGGACCTGGGTTCAGTTCCCAGCACTCACATGGCAGCTTACAACTGTCCTGTCTGTAACTCCAAGATCTGACACCCTCACACAGACAAGCATGCAGGTAAGACACCAATGCACATAAAATAAATTATAAAAAAATGCTATATGAGAGGAAGGTGGAAATGTCAGGGTTTACCCTGAAGTCCACTAAGGGAAAGTACTTCTTCCTGGTCAAAAAGAATAGAATTGGGGCTGAGATGGCTCAGTGGTTAAGAGCACTTGTTACTTGCAAGGTTGATTTTTGAGCACCCTCGTGGATCATCTGTAACTCCAGTTCCAGATCTGATGCCCTGTTCTAATTGGTGGGCACCAGGTATGCGTACAGTACATTCATACAGATAAAATAAAAATAAAGTTTAGCTAAGCAGTGGTGATGCCTTCCTTTAATCCCGGCACTTGGGAGATAGAGGTAGGTGGATCTCTGAATTGGAGGCCAGCCTGGTCTACAAAGCTAGTTCCAGGACACCCAAGGCTACACATAAAATCCTGTCTTGAAGAAAACAGAAAATAAAAAAAGCTTAAAAAGAACCTTGTTTTAAGTAGGCATTCCAATTTGCCCTGTTTACAAGGCTATATTCTATTGTCCCCTCTCTTAATTTTTTAAAGATTTATTATGTATACAGTGTTCTGCCTACAGGCTAGAAGAGGGCACCAGATCTCATTACAGATGGTTGTGAGCCACCACATGGTTGCTGCAAACTGAATTCAGGACCTCTGATAGAGCAGCCAGTGCTCTTAACCTCTCAGTCATCTCTCCAGCCCTGTCCCCTATTTTAAGTTAATCTAACTGGTCTTGTCACCTGTGCTGTGGGATGGTCTTTCTGTACTCTGTGAATATGTTGTTCTCATTATTTGATAAAGCTACTTTGGCTTATGGCAAGGTAGGATAGAGCCAGGTGAGAAATCCAAGCAGAGATACAGGAGAAGCAGGGCAGAGTCTGGGAGATGCCAGTCAGCCACCCAGGGAGCAAGACAAGTAAAAACTAAGGCAACAAGCCACAAACCACATGGCAAAGGATAAGAAAATTGGGTTAACTGTAAGAGTTAGCTGGTTAAGTCTGAGCCATTGGCCAAGCATTGATAAGCAATATTAAGCCTCTGAGTGATTATTTGGAAATGGCTGTGGGATGAGGCAGGAAAGAGAAAAACCTTCATCTATACACCTGACCAGGAGACCCCCCTCAGAAGAGCTGATTTACCTGACAAGGAGGTGAGCATTATCCCCTCAATACCTCAGAAGCTCTTACAGATCTTCACTAAGCCTGCCTGTTGCTTTGAATTCTAACTCAAAAACATAACTTTTCCTTTTCTCATTTTTTCTTGGATATCAGCCAAAATTCTAAACATACTTGCTCTGTTATTCTGAATGTTCTCTGAAGCCCTCTCTACTTTCTCCATTTTCTTACAGACCTACATTGCTAAACATGCATTGCTTACTCAAATGCATGTTTTTCTTTCCTTTTTAAGTCTCTAGGTTTTTTTTATGTGTATGAGTGTTTTTTCTGCATGTATGTGTACCACATACATAGCCTGTACCCAGAGGTCAGAAGAAAGGATTATCAGATTCCCCTAGAACTGAAGTTATAGATGGTCGTGAGCCATCATGTGGGTGTTGGGAACTGAACCCAGGCCCTCTGCAAGAACACAAGATTTATCATCCACTGGGGTCTGTTTGGGTATAAGCCTTGTTCCTCCCTCCACGATGCTGGCTGGGATAGCAGCATAAAGGGTGTGAAGGATGGCTCACAAAGTCATACATCTATAGCCCAGATACCTGGGATGCTGAGGCAAGAGAATCATGTCATCCCAGGAGCTTGTGACCAGCCTAGGCAACGAGACCTAGTTCCCGTTTTGAGATATGGCCTAACTTGTGATTGTCATGTCCCCTGTATTCTGACATCACATATGTGCTCCACTGCAGGTTTGTTTTTTAAAACTGTGTGTGTGCACAGTTTTAAGCTATGGGATCTACTGGGGGTCGTAGGACAACTTCCAGGATTCAGTTTTCTATCATGCATGTCCCAGGGATCAAACTCAGAGGATTCACAACCTTCTCACTAGCCTTCTCAACTGGCCTAAGACTGTACTTCCTTGGCTGGGCGGTGGTGGTGCATGTCTTTAATCCCGGTACTCAGGAAGCAGAGACAGGTGGATCTTTGTGAGTTTGAGGCCAGCCTGGTCTACAAGAGCTAGTTCCAGGACAGCTAGGACTGTTAACATAGCAAAACACTGCCTCAAAAACAAACCAACCAAGCAAAAAACCCTGCACTTCCTTAAACAAAACTTGGGGTGGATACTGAGACACATAATGTCCTACCCTGAGCTGCATGGGATATGGGAGAGCAATTGGGCTATGGCTGAACCCTCAGATCTGCCTGGCCCCATGTTTCTATTGAGAGCCTGAGAACTTGTACGCAGCTGCTCGGAACAGCAGGATGGGGCCAAGCAGGGGAGGAGATCAAGTACTGGAGACATGGGCAGTATTAATATTCTTCACTATACAAGTCAGTATTATTTCTTCTTAACATTCTTTCTCTTGTCTCAACAGCAAAAAAATCTCAAAACAATTCTTTTGAAGAACTGAGGTAGCAAGTGATGGGATGAGCTACTTCAGGAAACAGTTAAGTCTAACTCTGCCCCTCCCCTCCCCCAGCGGCCACCTGCAGAGACTGAGGTCCAAGTCCTGTCTCAGGAGAGGAGACACCTTATCTTCTCCAGGAACACAGAGGCCAGACACTAGGTCTAACAGCTATTTCATTCCCTAGGAACAAACTCCAAAATGAAAGCGGCGCGCAGACAGAATGACACCAGGGTGGCCTGGCTTCAGAGTTCAGCGGGTAATACACTGCAGAAGGAGGCCGGTGAGGATACCGTCTCTTAGGAACCACCTGAGGAGGGCGAGGTCTGTGATGTAAAAACTTGCCCCCTCTACAAAGCAGATGTTACACAATTATCTGAGACCCAGGACACCGAAGCCTCCCTCTGAAGAACTGAGGTAGGCAGGTAAGACTGTGAGGGGGCTTGAGTGTTACAGATAGCATGAAATCACTTTCGGGTACCCACAAACAGCTGAGATAACCCAAGATGACTTGAGAGGGAGGGAATCGAAAGGTAGCCAAGAATTTCATGCTTAAGGTGGGGCTGGTCAATCTTGCCAAATCAGGCCCCAGGGTGGTTATAAGAAATATTCCTACCCACCCCAAAGGACTCTGGTCATACTCTGGTCAATCAAAAGTCATCCTTTTCTCTGTGAATTAATTTATTTCCCCACTGATGTAATTCTGTACCCCTCAAACATGATCCTAAGGGTAGGATTGGCAAGGGATAAGGAAAAACCGTGTCTAGCCCCTGCATGCAGCGATATCCATGAAGGCGTGAACAAGGTCCTTTGTTGTGCGCTAGGTCAGCCAGCCCGCCCCTGCAGAACACATGTAGTGACACCACTGCACTATAAGTGGGCCGTGGCTGCTGTCCTGCAGGGTGGACACTGTCACAGAGAGGTCTCCTGGACGATGTAGGTCGGGCTGCACGGCTGGTGGACAAGGCCGTCCTCAGCCATCCTCTCCTTATCCCTGCTGTCCTGCAGCACTCCATTCCTCATCTTCTCCGGAAACAGGGGGGGGACCACAGGGACATCCTGGGGGACAGGGAGTGCAGGTGACGGTAGACAAGGGCAGAGGGAGCAAGGCAGGCACAAGGAGAATGGATCTCACCTGGCAGTAGCTTCTCCAGCGAAGTCGCTTCTGGCAGGATAAGGGCAGGAGTGAGAGGAGCTTTGGCAACACTGGATAAATGGTGCTGGGGTTCAGGGTCCGGCCCTGCATTCCCCCTAAAGGCAAAGGTGCTTGTCAAGAGCCCTTCAGAGAACCTGTTAGAGCAGCACACTCTGCTGTCCCTGCACCAAGGTCCCAGTCCTCCAGACTATTCTAATGTCAGCAGGGGAGACCGGCTGTTACTGACACTCAGTATCCCAAGGGCAGGGTCCCACCTTTCCCAGACTGAAAAGTCCCCCTCAGCCCCTCATTTTGCTGTGTGGCAGTTCCACGCCCTCACCGGTGAGCAGACTGACAATCAGGCCCACGACAATGACCGTGGTGGAATTGTGCGCACTGTACCATAAATAGGACAGAGAGTAGAACCGCTGCAGTCCTGTAGGCCTAGGGTGAGAGGGGGAGGACAAGCATTTGGCAGGGCATTCTGGAGGGACTTCAAGTCCCCCACCTAACCCTGCTTATAGCTTATGGTAACCCGTCTCTTAGCAAGGTCCCCATGAAATCCCTCAAAACTGAGCTTCACACCCAAGGAGAATGAGAATAAGCTGCGCCTCACTTGAATAGGGTGGTAGAAGGCATCAGAGTAGTCATAGTGGCGATGGTCAAGTTGCTGGGCAGGAAGGAGCTGGATCCATTAATGGGAGGGGACGCCACAGAAGAGCTCATCCTGCTCACTATGCTCCCAATGCCGATCCAGAAGGCCATGGTGAGTCCAGTCAACAGGCCTACAATGGCACCCTGCCCAGAGACACAGCCAACTCTCTTGTCACAAGGCCCACCACAAACCTTTGTACCAATCCCCAGAACTGCTGAGTGCCTCGACAGTCCAGTTCCATCCACATGCATATCTGGGAAGCCAGGTGTCACTCACAAGAGGGTTGGCACACGGGAAGAACATCCCCAGGCAGAAAAGTCCCAGCAGTGGCCCTCCAACCATGCCAAAGATGCTGAGTGCTGCCTGGAGTCAATGGAAGGAGAAAAGAACGCATAGGCTCAGAGACTTCAGCCTCAATGTCCTGTCAATCATCAGCTGTTGGTTTCTTCAGGGAGGGAAGGGCTGTGGTGATGCACTTTGGGCTGAGGCTGAGCTCTAGGTCTCTCTGGGCCAACAACATCCTAGGAATGATGCTGGGGCTTTTGCTCACTTGAGAGTCTGTTCTTAAAGGCCATCTATCAAAGGACAATGTATGGGACTGGTGAGATGGCTCAGGGGATAAAGGTGCTTGCTGCCAACGCTGACACCCGAGTTCCATGTTCAGGACCCACATGGTACAAGGAGAGAACCAACTCCCAGAAACTGTCCTCTGACCTCCACTTGAGCACTGGCATGCAAGTATCCACACACAATAAATGACTTTTTATTTATTTTTTTTTATTTTGGTCTTGACAGGGCTTCTTTATGTAGCCCTGACTGTTCTGGAACTTACTCCATAGACCAGGCCAGCCTTGTACTCAGGAGAGCCATCCACCTGCCTCTGCTTCCCAAGTGCTGGGATTCAAGGTGTGTGCCATCATGTCCAGCTTAAATGTAGTAATTTTTTAAAGGCACATTCCATTACTCTCAAAACAGCTATCTTCATTCCCTAGTTCAAACATATCCCCCCATCTCTGCTAAGAGCTTCTTCCTCTCTAGGCATTACCTGGAGCACTGATCCCAGATGAGAGGAAATATAGGCCATTCCCAGGCAAATTAGTCCATAGGCAAAGGCTGGGGAGATGCAGAGGGGAGGCAATAAAGTCATGTGAGTCAACAAGTAGAGGGATAAACACTCCAACCAAATTACCACTCTGTACCCCAGTCCCAGGATCTGCTGCTCTCCCCTGAAAGCCATACATGATGGCTGTGTGCTGCTGCACGAGGCATGTGCTGAGGCCAGGACAGACTTAGGGAAGCAGTCTTCCGTAACTGATGACAGTGACCAGGGTGTATCTCAAAATGAACAAGACTTAAGATACACGGAAGAATAAGCTTACCAAGGCTTCGGGAAAGCAGGATGGCCCGGGTTTCAGTCATCTCAGGGAACCAAGGTTGAATTAGGTCCTCCATGGTGACAGTTGCCAGTGAATTGAATGCGGATGATATGGTGCTGCAGAGGAGGAAAAAGACAAGCTGTGTCAGGTCCGAGAGCCAAAGGAGGCAGAACTAAGGACTCCACAGACGGTAAGACACTATCCATCGATGCGCGGCCCAGGCATTACTGATGGAGTATAGGTGTGTTAACCTAGGTGACTGACACTGTCAAGTGAAGCCTGCTTTGGGAGAGGCCGTCCAAAACAGATGGGACTGGTCCAGCAGGGGCACAAGCAGGAGTACCTGAGGGATCCACTGAAGAGGCAGGCGACAAAGAGCCCAGGCAGCCCCGGTGTGTCCTTCAGGAGGTCCATGACAAAATAGAGCACTAGCTGCAAGGAGAGCAGACACACTCAGAGAGAAGCCTGGGCGCATCAGGAAGGGGCACATCTTCCTCGAGCAGGGAGGAAAAGGGCTCTGAAGAGCAAACTCCACAGTCCACCCAACCCACCGCTGATGGCCAGTGTGACCACAGCATGCTGTCTAACACCCCAAGCCTGTATGCTACAGAAGGAGGTTGTTGTTAAGCTTAGATGAGAGCAGACATGCAGCCGTTTCCAGTGAAGGGGGCTGGTATTGGCTGGCTGCCCACCCATCAAATGGGTGAGCACTGATTAGATCTGCTCAGGACTAGAGTCTGACACTAGACAGCTGGGGCCTCAGGATGGAAAAAATAGTCATCTATTTTTCCCAATTTAGCCACACAGGTACTCTGCTTAGGGATCCAGACTGGCTTCTCATGAGCACAGGATGGAGCCAGAGAGGTCCTCTCACCTGGTCAGGTGCTGCTTGCTCTTGCTGGGGGCTCATAGTATATTTCTTATAATAGGCAAACATGACCAGACCAATGAGGGAACTCATGCACAGGGCCACTTGCTGGCAGGGGAACACTGCATAGCAGGAACTGCAAAAGATCAGTGCCAGAAGACAGAGACGACATTAACAGACACTGTTAGACGTGCCCTCCTGAACCTCCAGAAAGCCCCCAACAAAGGGGAAGGCACTCTGAATCCTGTCCCACCCCACTGCTCCCAGGGACCCCATCCCTGCACTTACAGAATAGCAGCTTTCTCTGAGCGGGAGCTGAGGTAGCGCTGAACCTGAGCCTGATTCACTCCATACAAGGACAGCATCATGAAAACCCCCCCAAAGGCCAAAGTCCAGAAAGTATGACGCACAAAGGGGTCAGGATCCAGCCTGCAACAGAGATACCTGGTCACTGCCACAGCCACCTCATCTCAGGTGTGCATCCAGGCAACGTCCAGGCCTCTACACCCATGATCACTTTCTCCCTCTGCAGTATGGACTGTCTGCCTATGATGCTGCCAGCTTTCTCTCTGCTTACTAAAGGCCAGAGACCAGGCTGAAATGGACTCAGTCCATAGACGCTACAGGTACCAGTCGAGGAAGCACAGACTTACTCAATCCCAGAGATGCGGCCATACTGGGAAGACACGTTCCATACATGACCCAAGCCGCCCACTCTGGCCGAGCCTACAATGATAACCACCAGCTGCCCTAGGAACATGACCAGCGTTTGGAACACATCTGTCCAAATGACAGCCTTGAGCCCACCCTACAAGAAAAAAAATCACATCCGTCACAAATGCCAAATCAACCGGAGGGGTGGAAATTACACTACTAAGAAAGCCCTTGCATAACCCCTGAAACTGTTAGGCACTCCACCTTCTCCGCCTCACCCTGGAACTGCACCCCATTTCCTATATCTCTTTACGCTAGCCCTTCTTTTCCTTCTCCCATCTTCCTGCTGTCACCCAGGATAACTGCAATTACCAGCGCAGTATAGATGTTGCAGACAATTCCGAGGGCCAGGACTGACAGCCACAGATCAAATCCTGTCACTGAAAACAGATAAACGTCACAATCCTACCTCTGGTAGGTTTTCCAGAGCAGTCCTGGTGAGGATAGCTACTCAAATCATAGAGATGAGCCAGCTGGGGTTGTCACATGACTTTAATCCCAGCATTCTGGGAGGCAGAGACAGGTAGATCTCCGGGAGTCTAGTGTGGTCTATACAGCAGAGTGCCAGGACAGCCAGGACTACATAGGGACTTTGTCTCAAAAACAAAACAAAAACAACAACAACAAAAAACCCAAAGAAATCCCATCACAACATTGAAGCAATTAGTCATTAAAGGGGAAATAAACCATTTCTCAACACGAGGAAAAACATTGTCAGAGCTCCACCGAAACGTTGATTAACCAGTTCAGGTGTGGCATGGTAATGTTTGATCAGCTTTCGACCGAGGTGAAGGAAGTCTCCTTCTACCCCGGTAGAGACCAAGAGCCCTGTCCATGAATTAGTTCTCTCTAGCACACTACTCCCCTGCCCCTCCTAATGGCATTTCTCTAGTCTGCCAAGGCCAGAAGTCAGGGACCGTGACTCCTCACCTGCATTGAGGGCCAAGGACGGCGCGTAGAGAGCAACGCCCATGTAGATCACCTGTGGGAGATGGGAAGGGTGTGAAGGGGGAAGAGATGCAGGTGGAAAGACAGTGTCCTCAAGGCTTGGGCTTACTTCCCTCTAACGCCTCCCAAATGTCATATCTACAGTGGCATTGGACAGGATGCCATCAGGGACTTGACCAACTAGTCACTCACAGGAATTTTAATCACAGGGAAAGCTCCATCCCAACTCTGAAGGCCCGAGTTCAGTCCCCCCCCTGCCCCAGGCTCATTTCATTAACAGCCCACCTACCATCTGAAAGATGAAGGTCACAGTTCCAAGGATCCTCACTACCTTATTAAAGCGGAGCTCCAGGTACTAGATATAAGCACAAAGAATTTATGTGCCTTCTAAGGCATGGCATTTCGTGACTCCAACCCTCATAATACATAACCTCTTTCCTCAAGAGGCCTAGTAACACAAGAAAATATGCAGAACATATACTCTGGACCCCCTAGGCATGGCACTCTCCAACCCCCTCCCCCAGGAAGAAGAGCTACTTGGGGCAGTCATTCTTTGGTGGAACCCGAGTCACAATCTTAGGTACCTATCCCCTTCTCCATGCCTTTCCTGTTTACCTCATAGGCACTGGTAAGATGCAGGCGGTAGAAGACTGGGATGAAGATGTGAGCAGGGATCAGAAGTCCCAGGAAGTAGGAGCATCCCAGGAACCAATACTGGGTTCCGAATCGGTAGATCTCAGCTGGTGCCCCCAGGATGGCTACTGCTGACTGGAAGGTGGCCAGCAGGGACAGTGCCACAGGAAGGCAGCCCATTTTGCGGTCTGCCAGCAGCAACTCACCAACAGTATGACGGCCCCATCCACGGCAAGCATGATAGAGCCCAATAATGAGGGAGAGAAGGAGCAACAGGCCAAACACCACATAGTCCACGACAGAAAAGGAGGAAATAACCCTGTTGGTGTCTGAAGTTGTGTGGAAGGGAGCTGAGGTGCTCTCCCCCATACTCATCCTCTCTGTGCCCGTTTTTCAGGACTTGGTATTCCTGGGCTCAGAGCTGTCACTTCACCGTGGGTATAGGCAAACGGCTCCGAGTTGGTTCCTGGCTAAGTTTCACAGCATTCCTCTTCCAGCCAGTGACACAGTCCAAGAGCAACTGGAAGAATCCATCTCTTAGTTAAGCCTACCTTGCCCTCATGGCTGCCCACCCACAGGCTTCGGACATGTCATGGCCAGACTCAGACTAGCCAGCCAGCACAGTGGTGAATGCCTGCAAGGTACAGGAGGGTTTGCTAGAGGTTACAGAGGGAGGGGAGGAGGGAGGAAGCAGCAGAGTGAGACACAGCAGACAGTAACTTGACCAGGACCTTTGCAGTTATGTAGTTATGAAATTCAAGACCTTTCTTGGGTCTCCACCCGAGTAGTAAAATAAAAATCAACTCTAGCCTAATATTCTTCATATAATCCCTGCCTCCATTTGCGGGCACAGACCCAGTCACTACAATGCATTGAGCCAGCAGAGCCCAGCCTGGCGCCACAGCCCAGCAGGGAAGAAATGGGAAACCAATGACAGCAGGGTTTCCCCTATTCTCCTTGGCCTCAGTTCCACTTCCCATAACCCAGAGGTGTGTCCTCCGAACAATGCCCCCCCCGCCCCCGCAGCCCAGCCCAGCGAGCTCACCTCCCTGATGTCTCCAGCCCCATTCAGAACAGAAGGCTCACTACTCTGTACCCCTTTTCCTTTTGGGATTAAAGGCATGTGCCACCACTGCCCAGTTGTACCTCTTTATTAGCATCCCCGGTATCACTAGAGAAACCTACCTGTCTGCCTCAGCTCCTGCTAGACACACCCATCAAGGGTGGATCTGGTCAGAGTGGTAAAATTAAAAAGTGAGACAGACAGGGGCCAGAGGGATGGTCAGTGGTTAAGAGTACTTGCTCTTGTGGAGAAACCAGGTTCTAGTCTCAGCATCCACATGGAAGCTCACAGTCTTCTATTACTCTAGTTCCAGGGGGTCCGATGCCCTCTGATTGCTTCTGTGTGCACCAGGTACACATGTGGAGCAGACATGCACACAGACAAGACATCCATATACATGATGCTGGGCTCAGACACATACCTGGAGAAGCAATCTCTGAGGCAGAGCTGCCTGGAGCGGCACTGAGGTAGAGGCCCTGATTCTGTAAGGAGCTGAGGAAAGAGCAAGAATTGGGGTCAGAGGAATGCATTTGTTGCTATCTGTTCTGGGCTCTTCAGGGAACTAAGCAAAGTGCCCTGAAAAGGCCCATATCACCCTATATCCCGGCTCAACTCTAACAGATGCAGACTAGAGAGCAGAGAGCTCACATTCAACAGCATTCTTAGATGGATTAGGCTCTCAGGCTAAATCGCTCTTGGCACCGTGTGTTCTAGACAGAGTTAGAAAGGAGTTGCCTAGAAGACGGGAAAGTTACTTTTCTAACTCTCTCTCACAAATCACCATTCTAATAATATGCCACAATCTTTAAAAGAACGAAGATGGGATCACACTATTCCAAATCAGCCACTCTTACAGCACCCCCACTTCACACAGAAGCATTAAAGATCCAGACATTCAAGTAACCTTTTATTTTATTTTCTTTTTCTTTTTTTTGGGGGGGTGGTTTTGAGACAGAGTGTCTCTGTAGGTTTGGAGCCTGTCCTGGAACTAGCTCTTGCAGACCAGGCTGGCCTTGAACTCACAGAGATCTGCCTGTTTCTGCCTCCTGAGTGCTGGGATTAAAGGGGTACACGAACCGTTGCCCTGGCCATAACCTTTTCCTTTTTTCTATGTTTACGTATGCATGGGTGCATGTGAGCAAATTCATGAGCATGTGGAAACTCAGGTGTCTTCCTTGGTCTTCACACTTAGGTGGCAAGCCTTGACCTAATACTAAGCTATCTCCTGGGCCTCTCAAGCAACCCTCCTAAAACACATCTAAGTAACTGTCAGAGGCAACATTAGAACACAGGCCTATGGATTCCTCATCCACCCTGCTCTCCCAAATGTCCATCCTCTCGTCTTGAAAAGCAATCCCTAAGCAGGGCAGTGGTGGCACATACCTTTAATTCCACCATAAAGGGGGGGGCAGATCCAGAGGCGGACCTCTGTGAGTTCAAGGTCAGCCTGGTCACAGAGCGAGTTCCAGGACAGCCAGGGCTACAAGGAAACCCTGTCTTGAAACAAACAAACACAAAATAAACAAAAAACAATCCCCTAGAAGTACTCCTCAGGCTGGGCGGTGGTGCATGCCTTTAATCCCAGCACCTGGGAGGTAGAGGCAGGCGGATCTCTGTGAGTTCAAGGCCAGCCTGGTCTGCAAGAGCTAGTTCCAGGACAGGCTTCAAAAGCTACAGAGAAATCCTGTCTGGGGGCAGGGGGGAGAGGGACAAGAAGCACAAGAATGCTGCATATTTAGATAGCCTTACGTGATGACATTTCACGTTCTCTGAATACCTGCTTTTGAGCCAGGAGTAAATAAAGTGCCTCTATGTCACTGGTTCACAGACTTTTGATCCATCTGAGGAATCAGCCACACCTCAGATCCTATCTAGTACCTTCTAGGTGCTAAATTCCTACCTTCGAGCAGCCTAAGGCAGGGTGGTACAAGGGACTTTTCCTAAATAAACTATAGCTCTATATCCTATCTAATACGTGCCACTAAATAAACTATAGCTCTATATCCTGTCTAGTACGTGCCACTAGGCTAGAGACCCCACCTTCTAAAACTCAAACACCCTCCCTCAAAGTTCTAAAAAAAAAGGCAGTTTCCTGTTTTGTGTTTTATTTGCTGCTAAATCTTCTCTCCCAGCCTCCTTGAATGGTGAGCAACAGGGTATTTCACCTGAAACACCCTCAGCATCTCTCTACAAAACCTGCAAAGAATGGGTCTTGAGTCTCTATTATAGGGGTTGATGAGATGATCAAGGGGTTCGGGGTTCTGACTTCTCTGTAGAGGACTCAAGTTTGGATGCAAGCATCCACAGTATCAGCCTGAAACTACCGCTAACTCCTCACAGTAGTACTCATGGACAGACACACACAGAGCACAAAACAGTAAAGAAACTGTTCGCAGGTAATTCACCGTGGTCCACCTCACTATTCGCAAGACTAGAAAGGATCAAAGTGCTAACTGTAGTCAGTCAGTCATGGAACAGTGCATAGATTTCAACCAATCTAGTGACAGATTAATACATCCTGCCTACCAGGAGATCAGGGCATCTTCTCCCACTGTATTCAACATGCCTGGGCAGATACTGCCTGGTTGACGAGGTGCGCTACACACATGTTAAGGAAGGGTCTGAGCTTGGGCCACACGTTCTATGTCACAATGCAACTCTCTAGATCAACTCCCAACAGGGCACGCTGGTTTAACCTAAGGATGCCCCGGGCCTTTGTATTTTGTAACACCTTGAGATTTCTCACTCTTTGGCAAGCAGTCACTACTACGAAAACGTCTTAGACTAGATGGTGGTGCACGCTTTTAATTCCAGCACTTGAGAGGCAGAGGCAGACAGATCTCTGAGTTGAATGTCAGGCTGGTCTACAGAGTGAGTCCCAGGACAGTCAGAGCTACACAGGAGGCAGAGACAGGTGTAGCTCTGGGAGTTTCAGGACAACCAGTGCTACACAGTGAGACCGTGTCTCAAAATAAAAACACCGACTGGTTCCCTCTACTTCTGGAGTTTCCGAAAATTTTGTTTTTGTGTTTTTGTTTTTCGAGACAGGGTTTTTCTGTATAGCTTTGGTGCCTGTCCTGGAACTAGCTCTTGTAGTCCAGGCTGGCCTTGAACTCAGAGATCCGCCTAGCTCTGCCTCCTGGAGTGCTGGGATTAAAGGCATGCCACACCACCGCCCAGCTTCCTGATAAATTATTTGTATTAGGGACCAAGAATCCTCTAGGATGGAGGAAGAAGAAACTAAGCAGACAGGAAAATGCCAATCCAGTGACAGGCTTCAGTTCACACAATCCGATTCTAGGAAAAGAACACTCCAGACACACCAATGGACATGTCTATCTCAGAGGAGTAGCCAGAAGAAAGCCAAGCTACTTTCCTAAGTCGGATTCTCATCGTCATCGCGCACAGCACTAGATCACTTTAACTGCGGTGAAAAGTATTGACGGTTTGTGGGTTTTGAAGTCCTGGGGACCTGAACAAGCTAGTAAAGCACAGGGCTAAATCCTCACCGGCTTCCTCCTTTGAAATGCAAATGCCAACTGCCAAAGACCGGTCTTGGGTTTAAAATTCCTCAAGGTCTAAATAGTTTCTCATCAGAAGAAAATATTTCAGCAGCTAAATATATTAATAAATGTAAATTCAGGACTTCCAGGCAGGCACCTGGAACAGGCAGGTTACCTGAAATGAACTCCAACTGTCTTTGGTGACCTCTTGAGGTGTCCTCATCAAAAGCAATAGCTGCCCTTTGGTGTGACGGGTCTCTCCCAGCGCCCTTCCAGACAGGACTCCTGCGGCGCTACCACTCTGCAGAAACGCTACCTTGCCTTGCGTCGGTGGTTCGGCCAGGACTACCAAAGTTCCTTCGTTCCTTCTGAAACCAGCATTGTTCTTTTCCTGGGAAGGCAAAGAACATGAGTTAGGGAAGCGTCTTTCCCGCTCCACCACCTTGCCCAGGCTCCGGGGCACTACGCAACATTAAGGTGAAGGGTTCCCAGACTCGTGTCCTCCTGCCAGCATTTGCCCTTCGCCCTCCGATCTCCGCTCCTCCATCACACAGACCCTTTTTCGACTCAGTTTTCCCCTTCTCTCCACACGTGGAGAACCCACTACTTTGTGCTAGTATTTAAGACCTTTCCCCAAAGCCCACGCGGAGAGGCTCGCCCCTCGCCTCGCCCCGCCCCTCCCAGCTCCGCCTCTCGCGTCCCAAGGCGACTGAACTCCGCCTCTCTGCCCGATCCCTGCCCAATCCCCCCACCCCGGCCCAGCCCACCTGCGCGATTCCACACGTGGGTAGCTGGCCCGCAGGCCAGC
>LOJH01040804.1:2910-14533 GCA_001685095.1 Ellobius talpinus
GGCTCCAAAGCTACAGAGAAACCCTGTCTCGAAAAACAAAAACAAACAAAAAACCCCACAAAATTTTATTTTTATGTATGTCTGTACACCATTTGAGTTCCTGCCACTGGAGGCCATTGGAGTTACAAATGGTTGTGAGCCACCAAATGCGTGGTAAGCACTGGACTAGGATCCTAGAAGAACAGTCAGGGTTCTTAACTGCTGAGCCATCTGTCCAATCCAAAGAGACTCTGTCAGATAGACAGTCAGTCAGACAGACAGTTTAAGTGTCCAGAGGTTTTCAAATAAACCACAAGTATAGTGGCATTATTCTCCTTTGCTACTTCAAATACATGGAAAAAATGTTGCTCTGACTTACTGACCTAATCATCTGATTATTTTTGTGTCTAACCCAGGAAGGTTTTATTTTTTTAATTTAAAAATTTTTTTTGTTTCTGTTTTTCGAGACAGGGTTTCTCTGTAGCTTTGGAGCCTGTCCTGTAACTAGCTCTTGTAGACCAGGTTGGCTTCAAACTCACAGAGATCCACCTGACTCTGCCTCCCAAGTGCTGGGATTAAAGGTATGTGTCACCACCGCCCAACTTTATTTTATTTTATTTGAGACGGGGTCTCCCTGTGTAGCTCTGGCTGTCCTAGAACTCTCTATGTAAACCAGGCTAGCCTGGAACTCACAGAGATCCACCTGTCTCTACCTTCCAAGTGCTGGGATCAAAGCCATGTGCCACTATACTGACATAACAAGGCTTTTGTTTTGCTTTTGAGATAGTCTTCATCTACAGGCTAGGCTGTCCAGGATCTCACAACAATCCTTCCTCAGCCTCCCAAATGCTGGGATTACAGGTGAAGAGACTCCACACCTGGCATGATCTGGAAGTTTGGATAAGCTACATTTTTATAAAACCAGACAAAAGAGAAACTTTTCAAATTTTAGTTTTTGGTGTGGATTTGTTTGTTTTTTTGTTTGCTTTTTGAGACAGGGTTTTTCTTTGTAACCACCCTGGCTGTCCTGGAACTCTCCCTGTAGACTAAACTGGCCTTGAACTCAGAGATCCACCTGCCTCTGCCTCCCTAGTGCTGGATTAAAGCTGTGTGCTGCCACCACCATGGCCACCACCTCCCATCTTCAATCTTCTTTTTAAAATTATTTTTATTTTGTTTTATGTGTATGAGTGTTTTGCCTGCAATCATGTCTATCTACTACTTGAGTGCCAGGTGCTGGTAGAGGCTAGAAGAGGGCACTGGACCCACTGGAACTGGAGTTGCACAGTTGTAAGCTACTATGTGAATGCTGGGAGTCAAACCTCTGGAAGGGCAGCCAATGCTCGCTCGCTAAGCCATCTCTCCAGCCCTGAACAGATAATTCTTTTTTTTCTTTCTGTTGTTTTAATATGAACACTTGGCTAGCCTGGGACTCTCTGTGTAGACTAGACCAGACTTAAACTCATAGAGATCTGTTTGCTTTTGCTTCCTGATTGCTGAAATTAAAGGCTATTGCCATCACACTAGGCTCAAACTTTCTATTTATCTTTCAAAAGTAGCATTTTGTCCATGAAGTCTTCCCTGATATCTGCCAGATATCTCAGGACTTGCAAATATATTATATTACTACATTTATCATATTATGATGAAATTACAGTATGGGTCTTACTATCCTGAGAGAGTAAATAAGCTGGTATTTTATACACCTTTCTATCTCTACTGCCTACCATAGTGCTTGGCACACTGTAGATATTCAAACTTTTAACATTACATGAAACCAAACAAGGTGGCCATCCCTGTAATCACAACACTCAACAGTAGAAGCAAGAAGATTAAAAGTTTAAGGTTATCCTTGGCGATATAGTGAGTTTAAGGCCAAATTCTCATGGGCTGCATGAGAATTTGTCTTAAGAAAAAAAAAGAAAATTTATCTATGAATCAGTTTCAGGAAGTTTATACCCAGGTTTCTTCAAGTTTAGAGATATCTAAAAGAATGCATTGGGCTTTGTGTACATTAAGCCTCTCTTTCGACAGAGATATTTTCCAAAAACCTACATTCAATTTGAATTTTTTTTAAATTAGGCCAGGCATGGTGGCTCACGCCTTTAATCCCAGCACTCTGTGAAGGCAGAGGCAGACGAATTTCTGAGTTTGAGACCAGCTTGGTCTACTAATCGAGTTCCAGGAAAGCCAGGGCAACATGGAGAGACCCTGTCTCAAAAACAAATTTTTAAAATTATGTTATGGGGGGAGGCATGTGCATGTGAGTACGCTGCCCTTGGAGACCAAAAGTGTTGGATCTCCCTGGAGGTTGAGTTATATGCAGTTTTAAGCTGCCAGAAGGATGGTCTGGGAACCAAACTTGGTTCCTCTGAAAGAACTGGATGTGCTTTTAACTTATAAGCCAATATATTTCCCCCCCGAGACAGGGTTTCTCTGTGTAACAGTCTTCAGTCTTAGTTGTCCTGGAACTAGTTCTTGTATACCAGGCTGGCCTTGAACTCACAGAGATCCACCTGTCTCTGCCTTCTGAGTGCTGGGATTCTTTTTTTTTAATCTATTTATTTATTATGTATACAGTATTCTCAGTATTCTGACTGCATGTATGCCTGAGGGCCAGAAGAGGGCACCAGATCTCATTACAGATGGTTGTGAGTCACCATATGGTTACTGGGAATTGAATTCAGGACCTCTGGAAGAAGAGCCAGAGCTTGTAATCTCTTCAGACCCAGGGTTTCATTCTTAGTTCCGGCTTACTTCAATTGATAGCAATCCTCTTGCTTCAGTCCCCTAAGTGCTGGGTTATAGGCATGTGCCACCATAACCAGCTGGTCACTCCCTTCCAAAGGATGGCTCAGTGGTTAAGCGCTCTTCAGCTCTTGTAGGGGACTTGAGTTCAGTTCCCAGAACTTGTAACTCCAGCTCCAAGGGATTCCATGCCACCTTCTGGCCTCTAAGGGCACTGTACTGATGTGCACAAATCCATACATATATCAATATAATTTTAAAAAATGTTTAAGGATGTCAGGAATATTTTCCAAGCTCCTCTTGCTAGCTTTCTAGTGGTTTGCTGGCAATGTGACTGACACTCCTTAGATAGCGGCAGCATAAACCCAACCTTCCCATG
Source organism: Ellobius talpinus (assembly GCA_001685095.1). Taxonomy (NCBI): domain Eukaryota; kingdom Metazoa; phylum Chordata; class Mammalia; order Rodentia; family Cricetidae; genus Ellobius; species Ellobius talpinus. The sequence continues at coordinate 6,017 of LOJH01040804.1, forward strand.
GTGTTTTCCCTGAGCGTGCCTCTGTGTCCAATTTTCTCTTTTATGTGGGTACCAATCATACTGGATTTGAAGCCCAGCCTACTTTAATAGGACCTCATATTAATTTTATCTACAATGAGGATGCTCTTGAGCTTCTGGTCTTCCTGCCTCCACCTCCGTGAGTGCTGTGATTATAAGCATGCACAATAACACCCAGTTTATGTAGTGTTTGGAAATGAACCTAAAACTTCATATATACTAGGTAAGCATTGTTTTATTTTTACAGATTTATTTATTTTATGTGCATTGGTGTTTTGAATGCATGTATGTCTGTGTGAGGGTGTCGGATCTGGAGTTACAGACAGTTATGAACTGCCATATGGGTGCTGGGAATTGAACCCAGGTCCTCTATTCTTTCAGAGGAAGAATAGCCAATGCTCTTATCCACTGAGTCATCTCTCCAGCCCCTAAGTAAGCATTCTAACAACTGAGCTACATCACCAGCTCTGACTTACTTTCTTTTTGAGATGAAGTCTTGTTATGCTGCCCAAGCTGGTCTGGAAATGGTAAAATCCAGTCATCCTGATGATGCAGTCTCCCACTCTCTGGGATCACAGGCTCGTGCTAGTACACTAGGTCTAAACTGTATTTCTCCATTCACAAACCAAAAGGATTGAAATTTCTGGTTTGTGACCTAGCATCTAAGGAGTTCAGATCATCATTCTATCCTAACAAGTAAAAAGTTGAACAAATGAAAATCCAAACAATTCTTAGGTCTATCAGAGAAGTAGAATCTATCAGGCAAACTGCTATCCTTCCCCTCCCCCTCAAGGCTGGTAAACACAGACAAACACAACTTAAATAGTAACCTATAAATCGAAACCTACCTGTTGAATAGCAGAAACCTATCAGCTGAAAGCCCCTGAGAATCACTGCCAGGGTAGGAAGACCTGAGCTATAACTGATGAAGCTGGGGGCTCAGTATGAACAAGTGATCCCAGGGGGACCCAGTAAGAGGAGGGAGGCCTTAGTTTCAACAGGCTGGGTGAGGGTAAAGTAGTAGTCTATGCTTCTTCACTTTCTTCAATAAAAGGCTTCTCATTTCATCTATACAAGTGTTTTGCCTACATGTATGTATGAGCACAACATAGATGTCTAGTGTCCTAGAGGCCAGAATAGGAAATCAGATATCCTGGAACTAGAGTTACAAATGGTTGTAAGCTGCCACAAGGGTACTGGGAACCAAATTAGGATCTGCTGCAAGAGCAGCAAGTGCACTCAACGGCTGAGCCATCTCTCCAGCCCATGCACTTAATCTTCAAATTACATTTATTTATGCATATGTGTACACATTATGCATGTAGATGTCAAGGACAATTTGTGGGAGTCTGTTCTTTTCTTTCACCATGGCATCCTCAGGGACTGAACACAAATTGTCAGGCTTGGCTGAACCATCTCTTGGGAGAAGGGTAACACTCAACTTCAGCCCTTTCTAATCCATCCTGTCCCATCTAATGTGGCAAAAAAAAAAAAACAAAACAAAACTGAGTACTAGTAACACTAAACCTGGGGGTCTGGGTTCATTCAAAGATGGACATCTAATCACAGTGCTGCAGAACACCCCCACCCCTCATTGTATTTCTAAAGGCATATTTGGTGACAGCTCCTTTATTTAAAACATTTTATCTCCTTTTTGCTTTAAAAAGTATTTACTTATGACTGCAGAGATGGCTCAGTGGTTAAGAGTACTGACTGTTCTTCCTGAAGACCTGGGTTCAATTCCCACCACCCACATGACAGCTAACAACTGTCTATAATTCCAAGATCTGACACCCTCACACAGACATAAGTGCAGACAAAAACATCAATGCACATAAAATAAAAATAAATTATTTAAAGAAATTATTTACTTGGGGTGTATTTGTGTGTGGGTGTGTGTATGTGTGTGTGCATGCGCACACGTATAGCCTTCATGAGGAGGTCTGAGACCAGCTTGTGGAGTTCTCTCCTATTATGTGATCCTGGATATCAAACTCAGGTTATTAGGCTTGGTGATGAGTGCCTTTAACCACTAAACCATCCTGTAAGCCTATGTCTACCCTTCCATAAAATCACAAAGCATACTAAAAAGCAAAAACAAAACAAACAAAACACTTTAAAACTATGATTAGAGCCAAGAAGACAGTTTAGGAGGACAAAGCATTGCTGTCTAAGTTCAATTCTCAGAAACCAGTTGCACTGATGTTTTGCCTGACGTATGCCTGTATGAGGGTGTCAAATTTTAGAGTTACAGACAATTGTGAGCTGCCATGTGGGTGTTGGGAATTGAACCTGGGTCTCTAGAAGAGCACTCAGTGTATTCTTAACCACTGGGTCATCCCTCTGAGAACTTACTCTTTATTTATTTATTTTGGTTTTTGAGACAGGGTTTCTCTGTAGCTTTTGGAGACTGTCCTGGCACCTGCTCTGTAGACCAGGCTGGCCTCGAACTGCCTGCCTCTGCCTCCTGAGTGCTGGGATTTAAGGCATGTGCCACCACTGTCTGGCAAGAACTAACTGTTGAAAACTGTTCTCTGACCTCCACACACATGAGTGCCCACATCCACAGATGACATATGCACACTATTAAAAAAACAAAACAACTTACCAATATCTTAAACAAAATAGACAAAATTAATAATTAAAAAGAGAAATGGACATTCTAAGAGTCAAAAAGAAATGCTTAGCTATCTGTAGTGGTTTAGGCCTACAATACCAGCACTTGGGAAGTAGGAGGAGGAACAGAAGTTCAAGGTCAGCCTCTGCTATGTAGCAAATTTGAGGTCAGTATAAAGCTCAATTTTAAAATCTCTGGGCTATAAATTGAAAGGGGAAAAGACGGGGGCTGGAGAGATGGCTCAGTGGTTAAGAGCACTGATTGCTCTTCCAGAGGACCCGGGTTCAATTCCCAGCACCCACATGGCAGCTCACAACTGTCTGAAGATCCAGTTGCTGGGGATCTGACACCTTCACACCAATGCACATAAAAAATAAAGTTAAAAAAAAGAAAGGGGAAAAGAATACTTAAGAGAAATTACCAGTGTGGGAAAGGAAGAGCCTTCTTCACTGCTGAGGGAGTGTAAACTGATCCAGGCACTATCAAGATTAGTATGGAGGTATCCTACTTTCATGTTTGTTCCCATAATAAAATATCCTGACATAATTAATTTAGGGGAGAAAGGGATTATTTTTGCTTACAGTTCTAGGTTATATCACCTCACTGTGGGAAATCACAGTTGCTGGGGACTGAACCACATAGTCACATCACATCCAAACTCAAAAAGCAGAGAAAAACAGGTGCATGCAGGCTTAGTGCTCAACTAAGTCTCTCTCTACTCTTACACAGTTAAGGGCCCAGAACCTAGGCACGGTGGTGCTGTATGCTCGCAGGCTGGGTCTTGCATGATAAAGGCAATCGAGATAATACCCACAGACATGCCCACAGGCCAGCTGAGACTCCCTGCCCAAGTGATTCTAACTGTGTCAAGTTGACATTTAAAATTAACCACCATAGCAATAATGCTCTAATGCATAACCTTGCTATACCACTCCTGGGCATACTCTCTAAGGAGTGTAGGTCCTACCACAAAGATATCTGCATAACTTTTAATGCATTATTTTATATTTTATGTGTATTGGTGTTTTGCTTACATGAATATATGTGCATCATATATATGCCTGGAGCTGTGGAGGCCAGAAGATATTGGATCCCTCAGGACCTGAGCTACAGACGACTGTGAGATACAAACTTGGGTCTTCTGGAAGAGCAGCCAATGCTGTTTACTACTGAGCCATCTCTCCAGTTCCAGTGAAAACCCTTGTTTACTGCTGCTCTGAATAAAATAGCAAGGATATGGGATCAGTGGTCAGCCTAGATGGCCATCAACCAATGAATGTATAATGAAAATATTGTACATATACACAATGGGATTTCACTGTCGTAAAGACAAATGAAATGTGCATGAAAGTGGACATATCTGGAAATTATTTTATTAAGTGAGTATGATGGTTGATATTGTCAATTTGATGATGCTTACAATCACCATGGGGGTAAAAAAACTCAAGCCATGCTTGTAGGGGATTATCTAGATTAGGTTAATTGAAGTGAACAATCCACTGTAAATATGGTTGGTACAGTTCATGGGCTGAGATCCTGGACTGAAATAAAAAGAGAAGGTCAGCTAAGCAACAGTATTGATCAGCTCTGCTTCCAGACTATGATACAATGTGATCAGACACCTGTCTCACTCCTGCTATCATAGACTCTAGAACTGTAATCCAAAATAAATTCTTCCTTCATTAAATTGCTTTCATTAAGGAATTTGCCACAACATCAAGACAAGCAACTAATATATTGAGGTAACCTAGACTTGAGAAGATAAATACTGTATGTTCTCTCTCATATATATATATATATATATAGATCCTAACTTTTAATTTATATATTTATATGTATATATGAGTGTGGGTACATGTCATGAAACTAGAAAAGGGACCAGAAAACAGAAGAAAGTTTTTGAGGAAAAGGAGGAAGGCAACAGAACATTAAAGCAGAACTACTGGGTATAAAAAGGCTATAAGAGAAGGGAATAGAATGGGGGAAAGAGGTAGGGAGGAGGATCAACAAAGAAAAATTACATATGAAAATTACATAAGGAAACATTACTTTGTATGCTAACTTACAAAATAAAAAAGATACAAACAAATGCACACCTCAAGAAATCACTGGAAAAGTTAGAAAGTATTTTGAGGGCCGGTGAGGCAGCTCAGTAGTAAAGGGGTGCTTTGCCACCAAGCTTGATTATCCAAGTTTAATTTCTGAGTTACAGCTTGAGTTCAGCTGACAAAGTGCTCACCATGCTAGGGTGACGACTTGACTTTGAATCCCCAGCACCCATGTAAAAACCAGGTGTGGCAGCACCTGCCTGTAATCTCAAAGCTTGGGAGGCAGTTACAGGTAGAAGATCACTGGAACTTGCAGGCCAGTAAGTCTAGCCAAATTAGTGAGATCCAAATTGTGTGAGAGATGGTCTCAGGTATTATTACTTCCATAGAGCCCTTCCCACTCTCAGGAGTTTTTTTCTTATCTTTCCTTAATAAATGTTTGAGGAGAGAGAAAGGGAGGAAGAAAGTCTCAAGTACAACTCAAAAATAAGGTGAAGTACAACAGAGAAAGAAACCTGATGTCAACCTCTGGCTTCTATGTATACACATGCACACATGTAAACACACAGATATACCACATATGCACACATATATACACAAAGAATAATAAAGAAACAGTATACGTATATTCACAAATTTGATCATCTAAATAAAACAGACCAATTAATTTCTTGAGAGATACAATCTGATAAAACTCACAAGAAAAAAATGGACAACATGAGATTAAACAGTCAATTTTTCAAAGCAGAAAGTAATAGGCACAGAGGGCACACAGGTAAACTCCACTAAATGCTAAAGGAAGAAATCATAATAGTTTTTTTTACAACCTCTTCCAGAATATGGAAGCAAAAGATATGCTTCCTAACTCATTCCATGGCACAGAATTGTCCTAACACCAAAATTAGACAAAAGCCTTACAAAAAACTATAGACCAATATCCCTCATGAACAAAAATTCAAGAGGCCATAAAATTATTAGTAAGTTGAATTCAGTAACTCATATAAAATCATGCACATGACTAAATGGAATTTATCCAAAGTATACAAGACTGACTCAACACTTGAAAAATCAATATAATCTAGCATACTAATAATTTAAGGAAAAAAATTCACATCATATCAATAAATGCAGAAAAAGTATTTGATCAATGCCTTTTAATAATAAAAAACATTCTTAGTACACTATGGCGAAGGATGCAGGTTTGATGTGGAGTGTATGCTTAGCATATACTTAGCTCTAAGCTTTCTATCTGGCACATATGCACATGATTAACACACATGTGTACACACACAGATACAAACTAAACAAAAAATGGAACTTCCTTAATTTTTAAAAAATCTATTTAGCTAGACATAATGATGCACGCCTGTAATCCCTATATATAGGAGGTTGAGACAGGAGGATCGCAAGTTCAATACTAGCCTGAGCTACATAGTTCAAGAACAACCAGAGTAATATAATAAGACCCTCTCTCAAAACAAAAACATAAGTAAATTAAAAAAAATCTATCCCACCCTATAATTAACACCATACCGAGTATTAAGCAACTTGAAGCTTTTCTACGAAGATAAAAGTAGACAGCAACTGAGGAATGACATCAAAGGCTGTCCTCTGGCCTCTACATATATGCACACACATACACACTACACAATAAGCTCAGGAATAAATCTCACAAAATAGAACAATATCTATAAAAAGAAAACTACAAAACTAATGAAGTACACTAAAAAAAAATAAATGAACAGAGAGACAGTCTGCTCACAGGAAGACTAAATATGGTTACACTAGTCCTGCCTAACTCGATCCACAGGTTCAACAGTCATTCAAAATCCCAGCAAGTCATTTAGTGACTGTAGGCGAACTGAGCCTGAAGTTTAGAATGACCTGATCAGGTAGCTATCTAAAGAAAATAAGCATATAAAAAGATGTTTAACATCTATATTCCCAGCACTTTGGAGGTAATTATCTCAAAAACTGTAATGGCTAGAGAGATGGTTCAGGGAGCTCTTGCAGGGACCTTGAGTTCAGTTCCTAGCACCCGTGTTGGGGGCTCACAACTACCTGTAACTTCAACTTCAGGAGATCACACACCTCTGGTCTCTGTAGGCATCTGAACTTACACATAAACACACACACACACACATGCACACGCACACGTGCGCGCACACACACACATGCATACACTTAAAAACAAATCTTAAAAAAAAACTAGAACAAGGATTGTATATAACACAAGCCTATAAACCCAGCATTTTGGAAACAGAGGTAGGCAGATCTGTGAGTTCAAGGTCAGCCTGGTCTACCTATTGAGTTTCAGGCTAGCCAGGAATATATAATGAGACTTTGTCTCAAAAACAGCAACAAAAGGAAGGAAGGAAGGAAAAGAGTTGGGGGCGGGGAAGAAAAAAGATGTCCAACATTGTATACTATCAGTGAACTGAAAGCTAAAAATGGGCTGCAGAGATGGTTCAGTGGTTAAGAGTACTGGTTGCTCTTCCAGAGGACTTGGGTTCAATTCCCAGTACCCTACAACAGTTCACAACTGTCTATAACTCCAGCTCCAGGGGATCTGACATCCTCACACAGACATACATGCAGTAACATTGCCAATGCACATAAATAAAAATAAGCAAATCATTAAAAAAAGAAAGTTAAAAGCCATAATGAAATACTAATAAACACACCTTGGATGGGCTAAAAGTCCAAAACTCTTGACAACAACAAATACTGATGAAGTTGAGCATTGGAAATTCTCACCTTTTGCAGGTGGGATTGCAATATGGTACTCTGAGGACAGTTTGGCAGCTTTTTTTGTGTGTGTATGTAAGTGTATTGCGGGTGTGTGTGTGTGTGTGTGTGTGTAGCCACAAACGTGCTATGGCATGTGGAGGTTAGAGGACAACTTTAGGGCATCCATTTTCTCTCCTTCTACCACGTGGAACTCAGATTGTTAGGCTTGGAATAAAGCACCTTTACATGCTTAGTCTTCTCGAAGGCTCCAGTTTGGCTATTTCTCAGAAATCTAAACATACACTTTCCAAATGATCACGTGATTGCGCTCTTGAGTATTTACCTAAATGAATTAAAATATATGCCTGCACATGTTAGAAATCATAATTATACGAACCTGGAAGCAACCAAGATGTCCTTTATTAAGTGAATGGATAAATAAGCGGTGACATCCCCAAACCGGGATACTACTCAGTACTACAAAGAAAGGAGCTACCCAAGGCAAGAATTGCTATAAGAAGAAACAAACGTATATTGATTGGTAAGTAAAAGAAACTAACCTGACTCCAAGTATATGATGTTCTGGACAAGATAAAATCATGAAGATAATAAAGAACAGTGGAAGTTAGCAGAAGGAGGGATGAACAAGCACAGCACAGAGGATTTTTAAAACAGTGAAATGAAACTATTACATGTGATATGACAATGACATAAACAAGTCATTATACATTTGTTAAAACCTATAGGATGTGCAATATCAAGAGTGAACTCTAATGAAAAGTCAGTGAAGGTTAATCAAATGTACCAGATGTAACAGTGCTTCAGTGTGCTAACAGTGAGGAAAGTTATACATTGTGCCAATAGGGGGTATATGAGGACTCTATTTCCTACTTAATTTTGTATGAACCTAAAATTGTCTTTAAATTTTTTATTAATAGGGCTGAAGATTTAGCTCAATTGGTACCAGTGTTTGCTTAGCATGCAGGAAGCCCTTTGTTCAATTTCTAGAAGAGCATAAATAGAGCACAAATTACTCACACTGTAGTGAATGGGGAGCAGGCCTGCTTTTCGTCCCGCCCGGCTCCCGCTCGGCTAGCTTATACC
>LOJH01040806.1:0-14532 GCA_001685095.1 Ellobius talpinus
GGGCAGAGGCCGGGCGGGGATCGGGCTGCTGGTCCCTCCGCTTCCTGGAGCGGGGACCGTGGTGAATTTCCTCCGGCGTGGCCGGGGTCAAGGCATCTGGTGTCCAGAGCCGTCCTGGCATTCCCGGGGTTGTCAGCGCCACCGCGTTCTCCTCTCCTGCTGTCCTCACCGTTGCCCCTAACTGCGCCCTCGCCTTTTGGGTCGCTTTTGTTCATTCGCCTTGGTTTGCTTTTGTCCCATTTTGAACAATTCTAAGTGACAGTGGGGAACCCCGCGGGACCCCGGACCGGTCCTTAGGACTTAGTTTGGGGGTCGTGGGGGCTGCCATGAAGGTTGAGAGCGACAGGGCAGTGGAATAGAGACTGGGGCGCTGAAGTCCTGGCAAGTGCCGGGAAGCTTGCGAATTACCTGTCCTCATCGCTGCGGTGTGCCTGCCCAGCTCTGCTCTCTCCCCGCCGATTTGCCAGCCTTAGAGTGTGTGTAATATGCCAGGGAGGGGTGCTTGCTCTGCTAGGCAGGATGGAAAGCACCCGCCAGACACTTCCTATACTAATTCAGTCTGGTTGGGTCACCTCCTCTGTGTGGCCTTGGTACTCTCTCCCATCATACTCTCTGTTGTCCTGGACAAAATATATGCTGTTCTGCTTAGAGCCTGTTGGGACGATTTAGGGGTGTGATGTGGTGGTTTTGAGTCAAGGTCTCTTGTCTAGTGAAGCTCTGTGCTAGTGGGTCCCTGCCTTGAGGGTCCGAGTTTGGTGCTAAAGCTCAGATACGGTGATGATTCTGAATGATTTGGCCTGGAGCTCTTTAAGCCTGAGAGGCACAGCATGCGTCTTCTGGAAGTGGTTAATGGTGTTCAGAGTTGAAACTGTCCCTTACTCAGCAAACCCTGTGTCCGACCTGTGAATCTCTATCCCCATGGTAATAGAAATTCGACTACCAAGAAGACACTATTGACCTCAGCCTTTATACTTAAGAACTTTGTGTGCTAAGGATGTTTTGTTTTCTCTACAGTCTTGTTTCCATCCTGCAAGTAAATTTATATTTTATTTTGGAAGAAAATCTTCATTTTTGTGAGCCACCATGTGGCTACTGGGAATTGAACTCAGGGCCTGGAAGAGTTGCCAACACTCTTTACCGCTGAGCCATCATCTTTCCAGTCCCTGCAAGTCTTCATCTTTGTAAAGTCAGTTCAAATATGTAGTATCTGAATTTGATAATCACAGGCACAAGAGTCATTGTTTAATGTCTTTCTACCTGCCTTAAAAGGAAAAGAACTGAGAAAGTCAGATTTACACTTTGTATTAAATGGCAAATTCTGTCATTCACATAGTCCCAATTTAATAGACATTTTCACGAGTCCATGTCTTGTGCAATGCAGTCTGCTGGGTGCTTTAAAGAGCAAGACATGGAATATATTTCTTGCCCTAAAGGGCTTTCTAAACTAATTTAGTGACACCCATATCTTTATATGGATCCAATATAGGCTAATAACTATATGTGACTGGTAGAATACTGTCAAGAATGTACTATCCGAGGCCCTTTTTGATCATAATTTGGTGAAGCTGCCTCACAGATTGTAATAAATACCAGGTTCTCTAAGGATGCACTTTGCTCATATTTCACCAAATAGAGGTACATTTGGAAAATTAATTTTTTAGAGCCAAAGTTTAGAAAAGCATTCTATAAGACAGTGGTGCTCAACCTTCCAAATGCTACAATCCCTTAATACGTTTTCTCATATTGTTGTGGCTCCAACCATAAAATTATTTCATTGCTACTTTATAACTGTAATTTTGCTACTGTTACGTATTGTAATGTATAATGGAATCTGATGTGCAGGACATCTAATATGTGACCAACGCGAAAGGGTCCTTTGTCCCCCAAAGGGGTCATGATCCTCAGGTTGAGAACCTCTGCTATAGGATGTATTATGTGGTAAGAAAATATTAAAAGACTGTCATGATTTTAAGCAAAACATCAATTGGCTTTGGGTATCCACATCCATGTTTTTCTCATGCACTTGGGAAGAAAATTATAGTGTCTAAAAAATAACTCGAGAGTGTAGGATTTTTGTTTTGTTTTTATGACCGTAATTTCAAATAATCTTATTATATTAATTTATTTAATTGTGGGGAGGCACAGGCACATAGTTGGAAATCAGAGGATACGCTGGGTTTTAGGGATCAAACTGAACTTGACAGCAAGCACCTTTACCCAAGCAGCCGTCTTGTCCACCCATAAATGTACAGTTTTTAACAGAGTGATGCTTGTACACTTTTAGCTACTTTCCTGTTGCTGTGATAAAGCACCATGATCAAAAAGCAACTTATCGCAGACAGGGTCCCATACCCAACACTTTCTGTAGCCTTTTTAAATAACCCCATCCAGCAGGGACCCAGCATTCGAATACTAAACTGTAGCACGACTAATAAAAACCCAGAGACAGATATTGGGGTTCAGCCTGAAGATCAGCAAAGCAGAGCAGCCAGGCCACTAGAGAGCTCTTACCTCAGTGAAACTTTCAGACTGAAAAATAGCGAGTTCCTGTCTCATCCCGCCTTATATTCCTCTCTAGTGCTTGGAATAAGGGCATGCACCACCACCACTGCCTGGCCTCTATGGCTGACTAGTGTGGCTGCTAGGATTAAAGGTTTGTGCCACCACTGCTTGGCCTGTATGACTTTGACCTTCAGACAAGCTTTATTTATTAAAATACAAATGAAATACCACTACACTAAACCTATGTACACTAAACATTTCTTATTCAAACCACCACAGATACATAAATGTCGGATGAGCTCTGGGTTGTCTCTGCAAATTTGACTTAAGTTAAATGAAACCCATTTCTTTGTATTTTAGCTAAAAAACAAACAAAAACAACAAAACACCAAAACCAACCAAACCAAACACATAAGAATAAGAATAAGAATAAGAACAATAAAATTCATTCTGAATGCTTTTGAATTTTAAAAAAGGTTAAAATAGTCCCAGTGAAAATTATTTTAAAACCAATTTGTTCTTATTAAGCTTGGAACATAGGATAAGTAATATGTCTGTTTGGAATAGATTGATCCAGGATCTTCCCTTCCAACTAAGTTGCATTTCGTGTGATGTAATGACATGGATTCTTTCCCTAGTTCTAATGAGAATGTATCTACCTGTTGGGTGGAGTTTCTTATGCTGCGTTCTTGTGGACCTTTGAGAATTGATTGAAGCCACACAATGAAGTATGGCAGGCTGAACGACAGCCTGAGGGATGTAGTGTTAACTTTGCTGCCTCCCTTATAGCTCAGTATATTTGTTATCCTATTCATAAAATGAGATTAAAGATTCTTATCATTGCCTTGGTAACTGTGTGGTTTGATGAAATAGCCATGAATAACACACTTGAGAGCTTCTTGTTCTGTAGAAACTCTCTTCCCTTTAACTCCTTTAGGCTGTGAGAGCTAATTGTTAAAACTATATAAAAATAGCTCAGACAGTCTATGAATAAAGTGTTCTTGGTGTTGTGTGCTATCAAGTCTACTTGGAGAAACTATAGTCATTTTACTATCTCTCTCCTAGGTCTTTTGTTTTTGTTTGTTTGTTCTTGTTTTATCTTAAAATGGAGTTTGGCATACAGATCAGGATAACATCAAATTTATGGTCCTCCTAACTCAAGCTATTGAATGCTGATTATAGATAGACCTGTATTATGCCTAAAATCTAATTATTTCATATTGCTGAGATGAAGACCCGCAACTGATGCAAGGTTGGTGGCAGGAATAGAGTTATAATTCCAGTTGGCAGATGCATAGTTCTGTGGTTTATTTCTAACCCTTATGTGGTCTTGCATTATCCAGGGCACAATAAATAATCTGTTTGTAAATAAGGTATGGCTAAAAGTTTTTGGCTTTGGGGTCTGGTGGGCCTGGGTTGTTCCCTATGTATTTACCTGTCCTTTATTCTTGGAAAGTTATTTAAGTTTTCAGACCACTCAGTTTTATCGTCAAGAAAATGGGAGTAATGGAAGTACTTATGTAAATGAACTCTTGTAAAGATTAGATACACAAGCTACACTAACCAAGAGACTCTTTTGAGCATCACTTGCCATTAAATGTGGGGTGTGGGAGGGAATGGCAATTCAAAGGGCTGAAATTAAAAATAATGCATGACGTACATAAATATATACCCAGAATATTCTGAAGTAGATATTCCTCATCTAAATTGTGTTCATCCATTTATTCAACAAACACGTATCAATTTTCTACCACATGCTTGAATACGGTGTTATTCAAGAAAGGCATAGCTAGTCTCCTCTAATTTAAATGTCAATTTTGTAAACAAATTCATAGAACTATGCCACTTGTTTCATGATAAGAGAAGTATAGAGGGTCACAGAAAATGTGATGGGATGTCAGGTCCTGGATGCTCAAGAATAAAAGCATCCTCTATATTCTTTGGGTTGGTGGTAGGCAGTGGTCAGTGAAAATGTCAGAGGAAGGGAGTTCCCTAAGATCTGAAGCATGAATGTTTGGAGAGTTGAAAGATGTTCCAGATCCCCAGGAACTTGAGAATGGAAGTCAAATGAATAGTGTAAACAGGGAAATAAATGAGCAAGAAGGACAGGTGTGGGTGTCTGGGAAACCAAGACCTTGTTAAACAGGAACCTGCCAAGTGTTCTCAGGTTGAGATGGAAGCCAGCATTTGTCAGGTGTTGAGAATTTTAAGAGAGGTACTTAAAATTTACTTATGAAATATCTCAGAATGTGAAATGCTCAATTTTTTTATGTAAAAATACTGTTGTGTAAAACAAGCTAAATAGATCAGTAAGTGTAATTCAACCCAAGGCCACTACATTATCTTTTTCATAACTATAGAGGTGAAAGAAGTTTTGTGTGGCTTAACACATATACTTTAGAAGGACACATATACTTTAGAAGGGGACATGTCCACAGGTAGACACAAAGTGACAACACCCAGCACATTGGAACTGGCTGAGGGCAGTTTTTGATTCTGAAAGCCAGTAGGCGACAGTGAAGATCGAAATAGGATTGACACAATTGGATTTGTGTTACCAGGTACCTTCTGGGTCCCCTGTAGAGAACGCTTAGGAGGAGGCAGTAGTGGAAGAAGGATAATCATTTTGAAAGCTTGAAGTACTAGCAAGAATTAATGGTGGTCACAAGCAAGTTACCTAAGACGGGGAGATGGTAGATTTCTGAGATATTTGTGTTAGTTCTCCACCAGTCACCCAAATTTCTGCATATCTATAAAAAAGGAACACATTGTTTTCATTGTACAGTCTCTTCTCAAGACTGTTTCCATCACAGATGACCTTCAAATGTAGAGGTAATATCTTTTTCCTGTTAGAATAAAAAGAAGTTAGATATAATGTGCAATATGCAAGATTCCAGTTTTATAGCCTAGGGTTCGCCTCCTCCATTATGAGTCAATGGATGTTCAGGTCCTACTTGTCTGCCATGTCTTAATGTGGGAATTGGGATTCAGGGGCCATTGCCATTCTTCCTGTTACTCTCTCTGTGAGTAGTGTCATCTTTTTTTCTTTGACCCAGGCATTTTTTTCTCATCTCCTGATGTCCATGAGATGCTAACTTCATTGTTTTGAAGAGCCATTACTGATACTGTTTACATTAATAAACAATGGAATAAAGTTTTAAAATGTCAACTCTCCAGTTGCACTACCCATGTTTCAGGTATTTGATAGTCATGGGTGGCCAGTCACTGCAGGGAATTACTAGTTTAACACTTGAGATTGTTTCTGTGTTCATGTTAAGTAGGAGTTGATGATTTTGACAATATAAGTATGATGCTTGTTTTTATGTTAGATTCGCATGAATTTCTCTATATAGATGGAATGTTTCAGTTTGAATATACTTAGTATATTCAAATATACTTAATATACTTAGCTGGGAAGGAAAAATAAAAAGTTATTTGCACTGTTGTCTTGAAGTCATGTGATAACAGAAATTCTGTAGGTTTCAGATATGAGCCCAGGTGTCTGAACTTGTGCAAATTATCTTGAGTTTTTTCTTAGTGTGAAAAACCAAAAGCCACATTAGCCATGGGCATCTGGAACATATGTGTTCCAGAAGCTACCAGACCTAAACTGACATAAGGTTAAAGACAGGAACACGGTTTCCACATGGCTCTTGTCCAGAGAACTTAAGAGAACCAGCTCAGAACCAGGAGGAATTGAACTTGACTAATAACAATGTAATACGTTAAAGTACAACTTCGAGTGACCCAGGAGAATCAAAGGGCAGTGCCAAGTAGCCTCTTTGTCCCTTGTCAGTGAGGGGAAGCTCATTGTGAGCTGCATGGACCACAAGGAGTTAGAATTAAAAGCGTAGAAGATGCCAGGCCCAGCAGACAGCAGTTGCAGTCAGGAAAGACAGTTTTGTTTTTCTCTGTATTACTTTGAGAGTGGTCTTGCCTGCTTGTCCTCGACGACACAGAGGGCAGCTAGAGAAACAGCAGCGAAGGGGTAGCCCTTACCAGATGACATTTCAATAGTAAAAAAATGTCTGATTACAAATGCAAGCTGTTACAGGATCCATTTACCATTGCCAAAAGAGGTCTTAGAAAGAATATTTGTAGACACTGGAGAGATGGCTCAGGGACTAAGAGCACATGTTGCTCTTGCAGAGGACCAGAGTCTGGTTACCAGAACCCTGTTAGGAAGCTCACAACTACCTGTCATTCAAGCTCTGGAGAGATCCCAAGACCTCTGGTCAACACTGGTCTTTCACTCATCTGAACATCTACACACATGCACATGATTAAAGAGATAATAAAAAGAGATAATAAAAATACATTAAACATATCTGTAGGACAATGACTTTTTACTTTCATAAAAACTAATTGGGAGTTCCAAAAGTTTTGCATTTTAGAGTATTTAAATATTTATTTTTTTTAAGTACCTGTATCCACAACCCAGACTCCACTAAGGATGCTACCCTTTGCAGTTTGGGAACTTTTAAACGCAGTAACTCAGTATTGAGTTACTATGATAACTGTAGGATTTAAAGAAAGCAGTTTTTGTAGGTTATACATGTATTTCTTATTTGCATTACTAGTTACAGCAAAAAGTCCTTATCATTGTAGCTAATCCTCACATTTCGGTACTTGGGAAAGGCCCAGATATCTCTCTCTTAAGGCTTGCACCAGTGTGGAGTCCATTGCAGAAAGCGGATGTTTGTTATCGGTGGCATTTTACTGTTTAGATTTTAAATGTTGCTTTGCTAATTGTCTTTTATTTTAACTGTAGATTCTAAAGCATTATTTCTACGGGTTTTTGAGACTGGCCTGTGGTCCCTCCTACAATCCCTCTTCTCTGTTGGTAGCGCTCCTTCCATGGGCTTTCAGTTTCTGCCTGTTCCATTTTTCCACCAGTGCTGCTGTTTCTCTTTGCCTCCATTCCCTGCTTATAAACTGTGTGGGACTGGGAATCGTCATTCTTTTAACCTTTGGAGACAATCCGTGCCAGCTTCTTGCTTCCTTTAGAGACAGGGGTTTAGAAAACTGGTGGCAGTAAAACTGGAGGACATTGTTGAAATTGTAGGTGTGCCCATCCCTCAGAAACAAAACCAAGCTTCTTGCTGCGTTCTGCATGAGGAGGTTCAATGGAGGGAAAAGAAAGCAGATTGTTTCTCATGCTCATCAATCTCCAGTCCTCCTTTAAAGACGCCCACAGAAAGGAAATAATAGCAAACTAATAAACCCTTTCCTTTCCCCCCAGAGAATTTAGAATTATATGGATTGTAATGTTTTGGAAGTAAAGCACTAAAAATGGGGATTATAAAAGCAGGCCTTGTCCTTTAACCCAGGAGACCTTGTAGTGCTCAGAACTCCTAGTGTGGACATCTTCCCCAGCTGCACTTGAGTAACTTTAATCAGGAGCAAAGTGGCTGCTTCCTGTTATATGCCATTTTCTCTTGGCCCTTGCCTCACTCAGCTATTACTGGATGCCTAATCGACCAGAGGGAAATTTCTTTAAAACATTTTCCAGGGAGCTAAAGACTTTTTGGAGATTTTTTTTCCTCTTTCTTTTAGAATGGGAAATGCCAAGGAGAGAAAGTTGGGATGGGTTTTTTTCAAAGGTAAATGTTTCCAGAACAGAATGATGATGAGTCAAGGAGCTGTTAATAGGATATGTAAATGTAACCTTTCACCTAGTTACTGTCTCTACCTAAGTCATAACTATGTGGTTTCAGTAAATTGTTCGAACTGGTTCTTGTATAGTTCCTTAATGGAGCAGATTCTCTTGGCCCCATTGTTTGGCAGTCTGCCCTGAGAGCTGTCCCAAAGTGTGTACTGTCATGGGCTCCCCTTTGCTGCTTCTGGTTTAAGAGCAGCTCACCATCAGATTATAGATTTCCACTGATTGATTCGCCTTCAACTTCAGTATTTGTAGAATGTTTGTATATTAATGTGTCAGAGATTGACTTCTAGTTCTCTGGTTCCCAATAAACTGCCTAACACGTATTAACAAATATTCAGTGCTAGCCATATGTAAGACTATTCCTCTCTTCCTCCCTCCCTCTTTCCTTTCCTTACTGATTATTTTCTCAGTGCTAAGGACAAAGTCCAGGATCGTGTGTCTGCTAGGCAAATGCTTAGCCCCAACTTCTATTTTGAGCTTGACACGTTATTCTTCACTTTAGAGATATGTTAAGGGGAAAACATGAACTATACTATTATGGAGTCAAGGGTTAAGGAAAAAGACAACCATTAATTACATGTACACATTATAACATTAAAAATTTACAAATACTTATATTAGAAGAGAGGGAAATGGATCTGAGGAGCACAGTGATTTTGTGGGCTTGCATAAGAGGCATCTGAAGAAGGAATGCTTGACTAATGCTGATGATTGGGTGGGTAGGTTTGTGAAAGAGTGGTAAGAATGTAGAAAAAAGTGTTATTTGTTCAGAAGACCTCTTACAGAAAGAAACAAGGTGAAATGAAGTAATGGAGGCTAACCTTTGGTCATGGGACTGTATGAATCTGGACTGCTCCTGGCTCAGTTCATACAGAAAGTTCCTGGATGCGTTTCAATTTTAGCTGCTATCCTGACAACAATGGGGAATGTTTAAGTAGTACCTGGGAACTTGATATGAGTGGTGGAGAAGATTACCTGTCTAAGGGAGTTACATTGGAACTTCACCTTGAAGAGGGTGAGTAGCTGCTGAGTCCAGGAAAGTAGAAGAGATGAGGTGTACCTATGATGAACTGGAGAGGTGGATCACTGGTTAAGAGGACTGGCGGCTCTGCTAGAAGGCCTAGGTTCAGGTACCAGCACCCACATGGTGGATCACGACTGTCTGTAGTTCCAGATCCAGAAGATATCCTCTTCTGGCCTCCATGAGCTCTTCAGACATGGGTTTCACAGACATATATGCAGGCTAAACAGCAACACAGAGAAAGAGAGAGACAGAGAGAGAGACAGAGACAGAGAGAGAGACAGAGACAGAGAGAGAGAGAGAGAGAGAGGGGGTACCTGTGATTTGTACCAGAAATTGTGAAGGTAGAAAATATTGTAGGGTTGTCGTCCACTGAATGTGAGGATAAGTTGAGACTTTTTCTTATCTTTTCAACAGACATTTTATGAGTCTCTACATAGATTTATGTGCTAGTTTCTGTAAGTAAACTGTGATCACGATATCAGAGACCTCTGTACTCGTGAACTGGCATGTTAATAGTAGTGACAGGTAGTTATTAGACATATAATTCTGGGAAGTAGCAAGTCCTAAAGAAAAATAATAACCTGCCAGAGAATGAAAGCACGGGGGGGCAGTAATGTGGGAGACAAGACAGGGCTCCAGGTCATCTTGCTACCCCACACTGAAAGCCTTGGGCCTCTTGGGCCTCTTTTCTCTGATACTGAGCAGCGTGTCGGACTCACATTCCACACCTGCCCTAATCTCCCATTGCTCTGCCACTCAGCCGGTGTTGGCACAGCCTCCTAGGAGAGCGCCTTCATCACATCGCCCCCAGCTCAAGAACTGACAGCGACAAGCACTTGTCCTCCTGTCAGTGATGAATTTTATCAGGTCAACTGAAGGGCCTCAGCCTTCACTCAACCCTCTTCTCCGTTATTGTTTAGTAAAGGCCTTTCTCTGGGATTTCCTTAGGCATTTGCCCAGTCTATTCCCTTTCTGGCCGCACATTGATTCATCATCTGTCTTCTTCCTATCATCCTGTTTCCACTGCTTCTTTCCTGTTTTCTTCCTTTTGTTTGGTTTTTTTTGTCTGTTTGTTTGTCTGCTTTTTTCTTTTCCAAGTTCTCCTAAGTTACTCCCTCTTACATGGCTCATTGAATGCCTTAGCCTACATGGTCTGTGTGATTCCATTTTTGCTTATTTCTTGGAGTCCCTTGAATAGGCACTGCCACTGCCTCTAATGAGCCACCATTGTTTCAAGTTAAAATATTGATGAGGAGTTTATTGTTTTGTAGGAGAGCTTTGACATCAATACTTGCTTAGCCTCATGTTTGAG
Source organism: Ellobius talpinus (assembly GCA_001685095.1). Lineage (NCBI taxonomy): Eukaryota > Metazoa > Chordata > Mammalia > Rodentia > Cricetidae > Ellobius > Ellobius talpinus. The sequence continues at coordinate 10,504 of LOJH01040806.1, forward strand.
GAGGGCATACTCCTGACCTCTGACACGTGCTGGAAGTAATCTGATGAAGATCAAGTAGGTGTGAAGGCAAACACCATTTAAAATCACACAAAGGGTAAAAAACCAGCATGGGTAATAATCATAGGACTGTAATTATTATATTATATACTATATAATAGATATGTATGTTATATATTATATTGTATTATGTTATAATGTGATTAAACATTAGCCAGAAAGTGTTCAGAAACATCCTTTATAATTTGAATGAGTGTACAATCTTATAGTCTCACTGTGTACATATGTGTTTATGTTCCTTAATCTTTTGAGATAATGAGTTTCAGGGTGAGTATGGAAATCAATTTGGTCTTGAAGATAAAGGAGTTTTAAGGCCGCTCTCTCATACATAGCTGAACAGAAGCAATAAAAGACTTCTTTTCCACCAAATATTTAGCACGCTGAAAATTGTCATTTGTCAGTGTGGTTCTTGGAACCCCAGTGTGCGTGCGAGAAAGGGTGGGGGTTGCCAAACGCTCAGAGAGTCAACTCTGAGATTCTGTTATGGATGGGAGATGATAATCCTCCTCGTCATCACGGTGCAGTTGCCAGGAGTAGGTAAAGTTCGCCTGTAAAGCATGCTTTTAGGACATTCGTTTTCATATTTCACATGAGGGTACCTCCCACCCCTTCTTGAGTTGCAGGACGCTGTGCCTTTGCCTGCAGTGTAGAATTCTACTTCAGGGCTTCCAGGCTGCAGTGAGGCTTCCTGGTTCCCAGCCACCCTTAAGCTTTGACCGGCTCCATCTGTAACATATGTGTTTATTTCCTAAAACTATGTGGTATTTCCAGACATACCACAATGGGTGGCTTAAACAACTGAAACTATTACCTCATAGTTCCAGAAGTTAGGAGTCTGCTGGGGTTTGTGCGTGCCCCGCAAAAGAATGCACTGGAAAGAACTATGTGACTCTGTTTGGTTGTGGAACCGAACGAGAGGTAGTTAAGTTGTACGAATGAAGCCCTCAGGACTGCGGTGCCAATTGTAGAGCGCTTCAGGCTGTGAGCTCAGGCTTTCTTTTTCTCAGGCCCTCTCTCACCCTTGCTTTCCATCTTGGTTAATGAAGCAAGAAGATTTTGATGTTAGACTCCCTGAACTCAAGAGCTGTGAGAAACTGAGATTCTTTTCTTTGTGACTAGCACAGCTAGAGTATTCTGTTGTAGCAATGAGAGTCATGTGTTGGCTGGTTTGGGTCCTTCTGAGAGTGGCTGGGCATGCTCTGTCCCACACCCCTCTCTTGCCTTGTTGTTTGAGACGTTCTTTGGCTTGTACATGTTCTCTGTTCTTCACATCTTCGTTGCTGGCATTCTTCTCTTACGTCTGCCCCTTTGTCCAGGGTTTCCCTTTGTATTGGACACCGGGCCACCCTAATGACCTTTTCTTTACTTGATCACCTGCACAGGCCCCCATTTCTAAGTCTCATTCACTAGTCCTGGAAGTTAAGTCTTGAACCTTGCTTTAGGGGCCGAACTTAAAACCTATTAGTACAATGCAGTATACATACAAGAAGGTATAATCACAAACATGGCAAATTAATGTGCTACGAAAGTGTCTCATAAAGTGAATGAATTAGGCTCGCAGGCAATATGACATTGCATATGACACAGGGTAAAACAAGTGAAATACTTTATAAAATTGCATGTGGAATTCTGAATTTTCACTATTATTTTAGAGTTCTGCAAGTCCTATTAATTAATTTTACTGGGGTAGAAATTAAAGTAGCGGTCTAGCCAAGAAAAAGAACAAAAGAACCAATTAATTTTCTTTCTAATTATAATATTACATCCAACTATTATACTGATGTCAGTGGCAAAATATGTGGTTCACATGTTTTTTTTCTTATGTGGACTTTTTTCTATGTGCATAATTTTACTGTTTTAACCCCCCTTGTTTCTGTCCTCTTTGCCTTTCCTGACTGGCTATCTCTGCTAAATACTCAGGAACGTGTATGGCCTTACCTTATGAGATATGCTTGCCTTACTTGATTTTAAAGCCTTTCCTCTTCGAGTTATATCTCATTAGTATTCTGGAAATTTTACATGTGTTTCTGTGTTTGTTTGTCGTGTGTGTGTGTGTGTGTGTGTGTGTGTGATTTTTCAGTGGTACAGGATGAGTTTGATACACCTTCATCTCTTGATGTTGGGGAATATGTAAGTTCTTCTGTTGCTCGGATTTACCAAGCTTTGCATTTTCCCTGGCGAGGTGAGCATGTATTTATTACTCCTTGTATGTCCTCCTGTCCTGCCATTAGGACAGTCTTTGCCACGAAGCTGGCTTGCTGACTGACCAGTTTTAAAGGTTAGCTATTTTCTGTTTTTAACAGAGTGACACACAGATCACACGGAGAGGCATGTTGTGTAGGAACTCTTTCAGATCGAGTGAATAGAAACTGGATACTTGACTTTTGCCTTAGAAAAGTGGCTGTTTTGTTATCAACCCAGAAGCCTTCCTAGCCCAGCTCCTACATTCCAGATAGCTCTGTGCTATTTTTAAGGAGGTTTTCGTTGCTTCTCTTGCATTAATTTGCTTCATTATTACAGCTTCATGGAGATTTTCACTACAGGAAAACAACCAGAAACTTGAACCCTGCTTGTTATAAAATACAGTGCAAACAATGAATTTCAGCTTTCACTGCTTGTGGTACAAATACATTTCTTCTTTGCTGTCTTCTACCTCTTCCTAGGAATCTGCCAAGCCAAGTAGAACACCATCTTTACTTTTATTTTTAGTTATCTGTGTGCATGTGTGTATGTGTGTATGGTGTGAGTGTGTGTGAGTGTGTGTGTATGTGTGGGTGTTTGAGTGTGAGTGTGTGTATGTGTGTGTGAGTGTGTGTATGTTTTGTGTGTATATGTGTGTGTATGTGAGTCTGTGTGTGAGTGTGTGTTGTTTGTGGGGATGGTGCATGGGAATACAGATGCCTAAGTGGTGGAGAAAAGTTAGATTGTAGCTGGAGTTACAGTTAGCTTCAAGCTGCTAAACTTAGGTCCTCCCCAAGAACAGCGCATGCTTCTAACCACGAAGCCATCTCTCCAGATCTAGGGCACCACATTTCTAAAACTACAAAGGAATGAAAGACGTGCATGAAAATAATAAAATATCAAATGCTTTAATATTTTTCAGCCCATCGTTACTGTTCTTCCTCAGTTTTCAGGAAATTTGTCTTAAGTGTTTTTCCATCACAAGGTGAACACTGTGCTGTCAGGACAGTACCTGAAGTGGTGGTAGCACAGATCACAAAATGTGGTGAGAAGGTGCTCTGCCATGGAGTCCTGGCCTGTGGTTGTGGGCAGTTCTGCAAGGCCATTTTAAAGTGATGCCTTGTTCCTGGAGCCTATGAAGACTATTTAAAAATGTTCCTTTGGTTTTGGAAATTGTGTCTTGTTTGTTTAAGTTAGAATATTTGTGTATTTATTTGTTCTTCCTAGGAAATGAGGACCATGGCACACCTGGGATCTCCCTGGTTTGCAGTGTTGTCTAAACTATGTAAACATCTTTGGCACTCTGGGTACTTAGTCATTGAACTCTATAGCTGTTGGAGAAGGAAGGCCACTTGTTGGTTCCTGGCCACCCATCTAGCTTAGACCCGAAATAATCACATAGAAACTGTATTAAGTCACTTCTTGGCCCATTAGCTCTAGTTTCTTATTGGCTAATCTCTTAAATATTAATTTTACCCATTTCTATTAATGTGTGTATCTCCACATGACAGTGGCTTACCAGCTAATGTTCCCAGCATCTGTCTGCACGGCTCCAAGGCTTCTCTCTAACTCCACACTTCTTTCTTCCAGCATACAGCCTAGCTTTCCCCACCTAGTTCTGTTCTTCCCTACCATAGGCTCAAAGCAGTTCTTTATTCATTAACCAATAAAAGTAATACACAGATAGAAGGGCCTCCCACACCATTTCCCCTTTTATGTTTAAATAAAAAGGAAGGGTTTAACATAGTAAAATTACATATAACAAAAGAGTTATCAAGCAAGAATTACAGT
>LOJH01040808.1:0-14532 GCA_001685095.1 Ellobius talpinus
ATGGCATAGACAAAAGCTACCAGCAAGGAGCAGAGGGCAGGAGACATGATGATGTTGTCAAGCAAGGGGTGGCAGATGGCCACATAGCGGTCATAGGCCATCACAGTGAGCATGTAAGACTCAGCAATGACGAAAGCAAGGAAGAAGTAGAGCTGTGACATGCACCCGTCATAGGAGATGAGGTTTCTTTGGGACACAAAGTTGATGAGCATTTTTGGGGTAATGACAGAGGAGTAGCTGAGATCCACGAGTGACAAGTTGCTGAGGAAGAAGTACATGGGGGTGTGGAGCTGTGCATTGAGTCCAATCAAGGTGATCATGCCCAGGTTTCCCACCATGGTGACCGCATAGATCCCCAGGAAGAGGAGGAAGAGGGGCAGCTGGAGCTCTGGCCTGTTAGTTAATCCCCTGAGGATAAACTCTGTCACCATGGAGTGATTTTCTGCAGCCATAGTGTTTGGGCAGGAGTCCTGTGGGGTGGAAGAGAAGAACCTTGTGAGGGGCTATCTTGTCCCTCTCAGAGCAACTGGTTTTCTGCGTTTGACAGCTGCTGAACAATCCTGATTATGTCTGATGCATCTTCTCCACACTGTTGCTCTTTGCTGTCAGAACTAGCCTAGGATTTCAGAGATCTTGAAGCTGAGAGTCATAGGAGAGAGATCTGAGTTTTTTTTTTCACTGGTTTTACAATTGTCTCAGAGCTGTGGTTCTGGACCAGCATTTACCTTCTTACAAAAATTATCGTGTTTCATTTCATAGGCATTAAATCAGAAAGTTTATGTTGAAGGCCAGGAATGCTATAAGGATGTTTATGTTTCTCAACTTTGTAACTAATCAGTGGTATTTTCATAGTTTGTAGCTCCCATATATGTAATTTCTTTTAACATTCATGTATATGTGATTTTTGCCTGAATGTATATATGTGTACCATATACATGCAGGAGTCTGTGGAGGTCAGAAGAGGCATCAGATCCCTTGGAACTGCAGTTACAGACATTTATGAGAGCCATGTTGGTATTGGAAATGGAACTTGTGCTCTGTGCAAGAGCGTTAAGTTCTCTTAACCACGGAGACATCTCTCAATCATCATCTATGCTTTTTCTAAATATTCATTTAATGATTACCCTAATATTCGAAATAGATGCCTTATGAGTATGACCTGGCATTTGTTTCTCTCTTACTGGTTGCAGGTCAAGATCTGTATCTGAGTCACAGTAATATCAGTTTAAAAGGTAATTGAGGGACTATCACAGGGCAAATCACATTTAAAAATATTCATTCAAAAGTTGAGTCAGATCACTCACACATAGAATCCCAACACTCAGGAGGTGGAGGCAGGGGAATTGCTAGGAGTTTGAGTACAGCCTGGACTATATAGTGAAACTCTGTTTTATAAGACAAATAAACAATTAAAAATCTTACTTAAATGCTTTCTTTCTATGGAAATAGGAGTTGGCATCTAGTTATCTCAGTGATTCACAGGCCTTGAGGTTCTTAGGCTGTGGTCTTAGGCTTTTCAGTTCCCAGTGTTACCTGCTTTGTGTGTCCACCTGGAGTAGAGAGCACTGATGTCTGAATTCTGTCCAGATGTTCGGAGCACATAGTATTAGCTTCAGTCAATGCTCCATAGGCAACTTATGGTTACACTAGTTTCAGAAAGCAATGACATCCAAATCATGGCATCCCCATACTTCTAAAGGAAAATACTGAGATTACAGACATATCTATAGGAAACATCCATCAATGTTGGTGGATACATTATTTCACAAATTCTCTCGTGTTGGAAAATGTATTTCTTTTTTAAAAATTTAAAAATGTAGAGATCAATGTTATAAATCCTAAAAGTTCTCGGTTAAATATGTGTGGAGAAGGATTTCTGAGAAAATTAATGTGCCAGAGAGAGTTGGAATTGAACTCACTCTGCTTGCTCTGGTTTCTTCCTTGGATTCTCATGTGGAGCCTTGGAGTGCATACCTGCCCTCTCAGAAATGTGTGACTTGGGCAGGTTGTGTCCTCCACATCTTAGGAAGTGCATAGAAGAGGAATGTTGGCTAGCAGTTTTTCATTTATTAGAAAACTGAAACACTAAAAGCTACATATTATCCAAAGTTACTCAGAACAGTCAAGGCTACACAGAGAAACCCTGTCTTGAACCCCTGCCTGAAAAATATTCTTCTTTCATATAGTACATCCAATCACAAGAGAGACAATTAAGAGTTAGTTAAAGGACTATGACTTCTGTTCTGTACTTTTAAAACACTTTTGCTTTCTGTATCTTCTCTTTGTGAATCATTCATCATTTATTAAAATTAATTTATCAAAATTTGGAGTGATATGAAGGATATTGAAAAAATTATTGCACTTTTAAAAATCAAAGTGCTGTACATGCATTGTACTTATTAGAGACTCAGATTATCAATGACAAAAAACATAGAAAAATACCAAAAAAGGAAAAACATCACAAATATGTGAATATAATATGTAAAACCTGTACTACGGGACAGTACGCTAGCTGGGAACTAGGCTGGAGAATTAAAAACATAAACACACAGACAAACACAGGGACATGGGCCATCCTTGAAACAAGAATGCCAAGAACGCCCACTTTATTGTGCTCGGGGGGCAGCTTATATAAAGCTCTGGCCACACCCAAGCTCTTGGGATCTTTCAGCTGCAGACCCATCAAAACCCACTCCCCTGCCATCAGGGTCTTGTGCTCAGAGCAGCTGCAAGGCTCAGGAAAACAAGTTGTTTTGCTCGGAGCCGCTGCAAGTATTTACACCGGCACAGGAAATTCAGAGTCTGGGGGTTCACAGTCCCCAACAATGATATAGTTTCTTATTTAGAACATGGTATTAGTAGGAATCTTCTTGTACGTTTGCATTACATGCTATGGCAATGCATTACGATAATATATTCCTTTCATTCGAAGAGATCAGAACTTTTGAATGACCTCCCAGTCAGAGTTAATAACACATCTTGAGATCACTTAAGATTTAGGGCTGTTATCCTACTGTATTCAGCCTGCTTGTTCAATCTGCCCTTACGAGAACAATGCAGCAATCAGTTTTAGTTGCCTCCACAATCTACTTTTACAATCTAAGTTCATGCAAAGCTATAATCTTTTATTCAAATTTTTTTTAGTTCATATGATATACTCTGATCGTGTTTTCCCCTCCTCCAGCTCCTCACAGTTCCTTCTTACCTCCCTACCTACACAAATTTTCTCTCTCTCAAAAAAAACTAACCAAAACCAAACATTAAACTGCCAAACCTCCAAAATCAAAACAAAAAAGCCCCCATATGACAAAAAATGCTTGAACAAAATGAAATAAAGCAAAGGCCCACCGAAACCCCCAACAATATGGAGTTAGCTATAATTTTGAGTTATTCCTATTCCATGTTTCCTATGCAAGAGTAAAGCATGTATGTTTGTGTATGTGCTATGATAGTTGTGTGCTGGAAACAGAAAAAAGGCTGAAAGCAACCTTAGAAGATGGACATCCACCACAAATGTTCCACACAGCACTTGAATATTACTTGATGAAATTAATGTTTGCTGACTCTGAGATTCCATCTTACACCTGACAGAATGGCTAAGATCAGAGATACAAGTGACAACTCATGCTGGAGAGGATGTGGAGTAAGGAGAACACTCCTCCATTCCTGGTGGGAGTACAAACTTGTACAGCCACTATGGAAATTAATATGTCAGTTTCTCAGAAAATTGGAAATCAATATACCTCAAGACCTAGCTACGCCATCCTTGGGCATAGACCCAAAGGATGCTCAACCATACCATAAGGACATTTGCACAACTATGTTCATAGCAGATTTATTTGTAATAGTCAGAACCTGGAAACAGTCTAGATACCACTCTACCAAGGAATAGATAAGGAAACGTGGTACATTTACTCAACAGAGTATTATTCAGCTGTTAAAAGACAATGACATCAGAAAATTTGCAGGCCAGTGGATGGAACTAGAAAAGATCATCCTGAGTGAAGTAACCCAGACCCAGAGAGAAACATGGTATGCGCTCACTTATAAGTGAATGTTAGCTGTAAAGTAAAGGATAAACTATGTTACAATTCACAAACTCAAAGAACCTAGGTAACAAGGAGGCCTCCCTTGGAGGGGAAATAGAATAGATTTTGTGGGTAGACTGGGGGCAGGTGGGGATGGGAACAGGAGGGATCAGGTTGGGGACAGACAAGGACAGTGCTGAGAGAGATGACTGGAAAAGAGGGGCATTTCAGGGCGAGGTAAAACCTGGGAAACTCCCAGGAATCTACAAGGATGACTCCAGCTAAGACTCCTACCAATAGTGGATATGTATCCTGAACTGGCCATCTCCTTGACCAGGCAAGATTTCCAGTGGGGAGATCGGGTAACAAACCTAGCCACATAACCTTTGACCAAAAGTCTGTCCTGCCTACAGGATGTGATGATATTGGTGCCTAGCCCAGTTGACACCAGAGAGATTTCATCTCGCAACTGATGGGAATAGGCAGAGAGCAACAGTCAAACATTAGGTGGAGCTTGGGGAATTCTACAGAAGAGGAGGAGGAAGGATTCTAAGAGCTAGAGCAGTCAAGGACACCACAGGAAAACCCACACAATCAACTAACCTGGGTTCAAAGGGGCTCACAGAGACTGAACCAACAATCAGGGAGCCTGCATGAGTCTAACCTGGACCCTCTACATATATGTTACAGTTGTGTAGCTTGGTCCTCTTGTGGGACTCCTAACAGTGGGAGCAAGAGTTGTCTCTGACTCTTTTACTGACTTTTGGGACCCTATTCCTCATACTGGGTCTCCTTGCCCAGCCTTAATAAATGGGGAGGTGCTTAGTCTTACTGCAACTTGATATGCCATGTTTTGTTGCTGTCCATGGGAGGCCTGCTCTTTCCTGAACAGAAATGGAGGAGGAGTGAGTGGGGTGGGCAGAGGGGAGGTGTGCGGGGAGAGGCTTGGAGGAGAGGAGGGAGGGGAAACTGTGGACAGTCAAAAATAAATAAATAAATAAATAATAAATAAATAAATGCTCTTTGGTTCAGTTGCAATGAGAAAGGCAATCCCCTATAAGACTCTGCTAAAGATTTTTTAAAGTATCTCTTATTCCTTCCCCACGTGATACTTTCTGTTTTGTTCAATAAAAGAGAGAGCAAAGCCCTTTGTTAGTGACAGAACACAGATATAGACATAGATGCAGACTTGCAGGGACAGTCTTCAGGCAGGCATAGATTCAGACTCGTACAACAGAGAGATGGTGGAAGACACAGGGAGAGCAAGGTATCTCAAATCTGGGCTCCCTTTTGGTTAAATGACACCAAGGGGAAGTACTTTGGTTTCTTTCCTTAATTTGACACCAATGCATTATTAGTGACTCCAAATTTATTATTAAGGTGTCAGATCTATGCAATATATGTCTAAAATAAAACAATTTGTAAATCTTAATCTTGCATTTTTTTCAGGTGTTAAGAACAAGTCTTTAAGCCTTTAGATTGTTGTTTGAAGACAAGAAAATCTCTGTTGCTAAATAAGCTTTTTGTTTGTTTGTTCTTTTGAGACAGGTTTTCTCTGTGTAGCCCTGACTGTCCTGGAGCTTGCTCTGTAGACCTGGCTGGCCTCAATCCCACAGAGATCTGCCTTCCAAGTGCTGGGATTAAAGGCGTGCATCACCACTGACCAGCCTAAATGAGCTTTATATATTAAATTGTTACTGGTGGTGAATTTAGCTTTATGCTAATAAATATTGGAAGCATCTATGATCTTTTAAATATTTTATTTATTCTTAACTATAAATTATTTTCTATATACAAGGGACTAAGAAAATCCTACATAGCCACGTTGAATCAACGCCCTGATTCTAGAAGCAATATGAAATATAGAAAATCTACCATGAACAACCTTTCTCCCAGATTAGATTATGTTGATCTATGAAGTACAGCGTGGACATCATTCTCTGAGTGCTGTGAACATGAGAAAGCCCCTGAGTGGGAGCTTCTACACAGCCTGCATTAAAAATGTAATCTTCTAATGACATAGAGATAGAACTACATGCCACATGTTTCCTGTGAGTTATACTCCTATGACCTTTGTATTTTCTAAGTCTGTAGAGGCTCAGGATTGTTATCAATGAGAACACAGCACACATAGAACAAGACACTTGGAGAAGAAGGAAAACAAACATACCATCAGAAACATATTGTATACAAAAGATGAGGTTATTGAAGGAAAATTTTTCTTTAAAAGTGATACAAGTGTGAAATAAATACCTTTGTGGAATGGAAGTGACAGCTCCCCTGGAAATTTTAAGGGATGCCTTTGATCTCAACAATTATCAAATGCTGAAAACAGATAGTATCTGTGAATTTAGATCGAGTGCTAAATTTACCCAAAAGGCCTGGCACTGCTAGAAAAAAGAAGTCAACATGACTGGGGAGTTGGGGTCCTGTTTACATAGGTGTGCACAGAAAAATCTCCTGGGAGGACGCACATGGGGACCAGGGTCCTCTCTAAAGGAACAATTAGTCTTGGCTGGTACCTGCTCTGTGCATTATGCTCCCTCCTCCTTTGTGTTAATTTCCCTCTCTGAGGTAGAGGAATCTTGAAAAGTTAGAATGTAATTTGAGCATTGGAATAGTTTAGTACCAAAAGCTATTTCACTGCCATTATCACCGTCAACATCATCATGGTGTTCCCAGCTACCTCATGTCATTACTGCCAACATCATCTCACGTCACCACGCCATGATGTTTGTTGCTTGTCACTACTGATTCATCATGCATGATGTGCCACCAGATAGTTTTGAAATAATTACCTTAAAGGGTTTTGAAAACAAACTCAAAAGGTTTCACTAAAACAAACGGGGTATTTTTTACTAAACTTGTAATGGTCAATTCTCCCTTGCCTGCTGATACCATCAGAACTTGTTTTAGTTGTCAGCACGTGTGTTGGGTGGTTCATAACTACCTGTAATTCCAGCTTCAGGGTATCTGACACCCCCTTCTGAACTCTGTTGATGCCTGAAACTCACATGTGCCGTACTACACACACACACACACATATACAAATAAAAATAAATTAAAAATATATATGGCATCTTGAGATCTACGAAGACAATCATGTTGCAGAGTTTAAACTGAGGTCTTTACTGGGTGATAATTGTAGAGTATCTGTAGCCATGCTGAACAATACAGAGAGAGCCCATGTTGGGCCTTCTCTGCTGTTTTACCGAATTTACCATCTCGCAAAAACAATAGTACATTCTCCTATCCAGGATGCTGACACAGTGACACACTACACTGAATTCATTCTTTTATTTTCCCACTGATTTCATTCTTTTTTCTTCCTTCTGAGACAGGGTTTCTCTGTGTAACGGTCGTGGTTGTCCTGAAACTTGCTCTGTAGACCAGGCTGGCTTTGACTCCTAGAAATCAGCCTGCCTCTGCCTTCCAAGTGCTGGGATTAAAGGAGCGCACCACCACCTTCCCACTTACATCACTTTCATTTTCCAATTTTCAGAATGATGATTTGATTTTCTGTTTTCAGCATTCTGACCTGTTATTTCTCTTTAGTTCTATTAGAAACTCATAGATGAAACACATTTTATGTGGTGTGATCCATTCCCATAAGTCTGCTTTATTAATGTGCTTTTTAATCTTTGCATTTGAAAACCTCTTCAGGTTCTTCCTGACTCAGTAATAGTGCTTTCTAATGCCATCCTTGCTATCTGATGTGACAAGACATTGCAATTTTTCTTTTATTTTTCATTCTTCACACACCTGAGATCAACTATTTCTCTAGGAAACTTGCCTTCTTTTCTTTCCATGATGAAATGATATTTTATGAGCATACACTTGATGCTGGAGGAACATGGTTTCAAGACTTGTCATCAACCTGAGGCTTTTCAAACAGAAAAGGGAGCTCTCTCCCTTTACCCCTCCACAATTTCCTTCCCCCTTTCTCCTTCTTTCGCTTTGATTTCTTCCCTCTCTCCCTCCTTCCATTCCACCCTCCCTCTCTCCCTTCCTCATTTTCTTTCCTTCTTTCTCCTTTCCCTCTCCCTCCCTTCTGTACTTCCTCCTTTTAGAAATATAATAATAATAATTAATAATAATTGCCCACTAGCATCACCAGGCTAGGCTATGTTTTATTGTCCATTCTGGGATACTGCTCATGGGTAGGATGTTTCTTCTGTGAATTTTATTTCAATTTATTTAATCATGAATAGTACTATTATTTTCTGAATCATTGGTTTGAACTATTTGTTTTTTGAGATTTCTACCCCATGTCAATTAGTTTTTTTAATATTAACATTTGAATTATTTACTTATAAATCTCCATTCCAATGCTTTCTTATCAGCTTGTATTTCTCCCCGTGTTAACTGTTGTCTTTATTTTTTTCTGTTACTCCCTGTTTTGTTTTAATTTAAATTTTCTTCCTGTATTTCTAATAGTTTTTAAACGAAATCTATGTAATTTATGAGTTTTCCAAATTCTGACTTTTTTGCTCTTTCATACATTATTTCATTTTGCTTAATGTGTTGACTTATTTTAAAGTAGTGCTATAATATTGTTTGTCTTTGAGCCCATGTTTATGCCTTCTTCTGCATCCTTCTAATTTTTTATATTACACATGATGTATTTCTAATATAAACAATTTATGGGCTTTTCTCAACAAAGAAAACAAATGAAAGACCGAATTCTTAGTAACAGAACTTAGTTTTGTCCCCCCTGTTGCTGTGCTCAAGGCAGAAAGGGCTTATTGTGGCTCATAGCTGAAATCTCTCACAAGAGAAGCCAAGGTGGCCAGAATTTGAACCAGGTGGTCACGACTGAAATCCAGACATCGATGAATGCATGCTACAGCTCGTACTTTTCCTCTTTGTATAGTCCAATGTCCTAGTTAGACAGTGGTGCCGTCCACAGTGGTCAAGTCTTCCCACATGAGTTAGCGTAATCAAGGTAATTCCTCACAGACACGCTCAGCGACCCTTCTCCCAGGTGATTCTCGATCCCATCAAGTTGTCTAGCATTGTGATGGGATCAGCTGAGTGCCAAAAGGCATAATCAACCCCAATCCTCCAACCCTGCCACCTGCAGTAATCAAACCCTCTCATTTATGTCAACTGTACACTTTCAGTCCTCTTTGATGAATGTTCCATGGTCCTTGCAGCTGTAATACCCCAGATTTTTCTACTTCTCAGCTGTCTTTATCTTCACTGCTTCAAGCAGTGTGGCCTGCAGGGACTTCAACGATGCCAAATTTTCAGTTGCTTTCCATGGCACCTCCAATATTGCATCTTTCATGCCTTCAAAACTACTCTCATGTGGATGCGGCTGCTAATTTTGTCTGAAAACTTGAGGTGCAGCTTGTATTCTTTGGAGCACACTTTATCCATTTTGTGTGCTTATCCAAGGGAAATAATTTTCCCAGGCAGTTACATTTGAGGAATAGTGACCATTCATTGGAGGGTTTCTTCCTTTAGATGAATTTGGGTTTCTAAACATGGAGCCTCTGCAAGGTGGAATTTTGACCTAGGACACTTCTTATTGCTTCAGTGTAATGAAAGAGATTTCTCTTAGTGGTGTCTATAACAGTTAGAGCCACTTTCTCACTAACAGTCTGAATACTCTCCTGTTTTTAAATTTCTTTTGTAAACAAATTATATTGACAATTTAAAATAAAATAATAACAAGTTAAAATAAAATAATAACAATTTAAAAACAAAATATAATGGACATTGTATTAAAGTTCAACCTCATTCAGTTTCTCAAGATATAGGCAACATGAAACCAGATTCTTGACCAAAATATTACACAAATGACCCCAAACCACTTTCTGATAGAATTCTTATTCTATTCTGAAGCCTCATGAGCCAAGCTCCATTGCCTTTGTTTCTCTCAGCGTTCTTCCAATTAATGTCCCATTAACCCTGGCTTCCAGCACTCAAGGATCTTTCTAATCCTAAACTGCAAATATTTTCCATGTTTCTGCCACAGAACAGTTTCAATGCCTGGGATATAAATGCTCAGGTTTATCTCAGTAACATATTTTGGTCTTAGTTCATTTTTATTGCTATGATAAAATACTCTGGCCAAAGCAACTCAAAGGAGGAAGGACTTATTCAGTTTTGCAGTGGAAGAGCAGAGTCCATCATGGTGGAAGACATCAGGAAATGGAAACAAATGGTTGTAATTGGAAAGCAGAGAGTGAGAAACTATTGCTGCTTTTCAGTAATACTTGTCCATTGATGCAATCCAGGATCCTAGTCAGACAATGGAGCCATCCACTGTGGTTAGGTCCTCCTATCTCAATTAATGTAACCAAGATCACCCCTCACAGCCATGCTCTGAGACCTGTCTCCAGGTGATTATAGGTTCTGTCAAGTTGAACATTATCACAACAGCATTTGTGATAAAATTTTCAAAATTAGAAATCACACAATGTCTATTTTCAGCCCATGGTTAAACTAGAAATCAATAACAGAATGGTAATTGGAAAGCTAAGTACATGTGGAGATTAAAAAATTATTGTTTTAAAGTATGAATAAAAGAAAAAATATCCCAACATTTTAAAATAGCTTGAACTAAATGAAAATTTAAAAAGGTTAAGAAATTGTAAGATTCATTAAAAATGCTTAGAGTGCTTGATGGTAGTGGCACACACCTTTAATTTCAGAACTTGGGAGGCAGATTACAGGAAGATTTCTGAGTTTGAGCCCAGCCTGGTCTACTGAGTGAATTCCAGGACAGCTAAGACTACACAGAGAAATCCTATCTTGAAAAATCCATAACAAAACAAAACAAAAAATGCTTAGAGGAAAATATAGTATTAAACACAAATATTAAAAAAGAGAAAGACTGGAAAATAATTACCTAAGTTTTTATCTTTGGAAGCTAGGAAAATAAGAGTGAATTTATAAATTAAAAGTAAACTGAATAAGAGAAACAACTTTCAATTTGATTCAGTTCCACCTGTTTCTAGCACAAAAGAAGAAGGATGGAAGGAAGGGCACAATGGACTGAATTTCAGACACACCACAAGACACTGGTAGAATCTTCACAAGTGAGGATCAAAAAGACATTAATAATGGAAAGACAGAGCTAGGGGTGAAGAGACAGAAATGCAAGTTGGGAAATTACCAGAACAGAGGCAGTCATGAAAATAAAGCAAGTAAAAAGGATACAAATAGGAAAAGAAAAAGTCAAATAATTCCTACTTGTAGTTGATATTATACATAAAAGATCCCAAACATTCTATCAGAAAACTTTTGGAAATGATCTGCATTTTTAAGAAAGTGGTAGACAAAAACAAAACAAAACAAAACAAAAAAAACAAAACTCATAAAAGTCAGAAGTCTACCATGCTGAGAAAGAGATTATAGAAATTCTCCCATTCACAATAACCTCCAAGTATTAAAATACCTAGGAATAAGCCGAACCAAGGAGGTGAAAGACTTTACATTTCTGAAGAAAGAGACTGATGAAGAAGAGAAGATGGAAAGACCTCCCATGCTCATGGATTGGTAGAACTTATATTGTGAAATGACCATCCGACTAAATATAATGTACAGATTCAATGCCAAATCCCCACAATATTCTTCATAGAAATAGTAAAAGTAACCTAAAATTCATATGGAACCAAAAGGGACCAAGGATAGCCAAAGAAATCCTGAGCAGGAACAACAGTGCTAAAGGGACTAGATGAGGTTTCAAGGTGTGTTACAGAGCCATAGTAATAAAAAACAGCATGGTACTGGAAACAAAACAAAACAAAATAAACCATCAAACCAACAGATGTTCAAGCTAGTGGAACAGACTAGAAAATTCAAACATGAGTATAGTTAGATGATATCTGAAAGATGTCGAAAATATACATGAGAGCAAAGATAAGCTCTTAGGCAAATGGCACTGAGAAAGCTGGATGTTCACATGTAGAAGAATAAAACTAGTTATTTGTCTATCATCCTGTACAAGAATTCCAAACGAGTCAAACACTTCAATGTGAAACCTTAAATGCCGAAACTGCTCCAAGAGTACATAGGCACTGCCCCATAAGACAGAGGTATAGGAAAAAACTTTCTGTGTAGTACTCCACTTGCTCAGGCATGACTGCCAACAATTGGCCATAGATCTGAACAGAGACATCTCAAAAGAAGTAGCAAAGATGGCTGAGAAATAGGTAGAAAAGTGTTTAACTTCCTTAGCAATCCTGGAAATGCAAACTAAAAGTACTTGGACATTTTGTCTTACTCCTATCAGAATGGTTAGGATCAAGAAAACAACTGAAACAAGTGCTGTCCAGGGTTAAGAGAAAGTCGAAACCTTAGTGATGGTTGTTAGGGTTGCAAACTGGGGAAATTCTTATGACAACCAATAAGAAGAATTCTCAAAGGTCAAACTGGATCTACCATGTGACCTATCTTTATTCCTCCTTGGCATATGGTCAAAAGACTGGACATCTTACTCTACTGATAGTTGCTTGACTGTGTTCATTGCCATCATCCTCTTAATATCTAGGGAATGGAAACAAACTTAATGTCTTTCAACTCATACACAAACAATGAAAATGTGGTACATATTTGCAACAGAAAACTATTTAACTGTAAAGAAAAGAAAAATCATGAAATTTTTAGGTCAATGAATGGTGTCAGAAAATATTATACTGATATAATGCACACCCAGGACAAACATCCAGTGTTCTCTCTTATTTGTGGATACCAGCTCTGAATCTTTTAAAAACATGATAACATAATAAATTTATTTATTATTCAAAGAGAAAAGAGAAAAATTTAGAATGTATCTGCAAAACTATCTGTAAAAATTATGGAAAGTACTTGTCTATTTTGCAATCAGCACGTACATAACTTTCAGAGCTCAATTAAAGGGAATAACGGGTATTTTTGAGGCATCTTCAAGAGAAGTGATCTTCAATATATTTTGTAATATAAAAATATGAATAAGCATCACTGAATTTAAGACAATATGGAAACAGTGAGCACTAAATAAACTTAAACTTTAGCCAGAAGCCTCGGGCCAGACCAATGACTCATTGCAATAAACTCATTGCAAGTAAAGGTGAGAGGACTTAAGGGTGTGACTCCCTGGGCCACACCACAGCTTCCACAATGAGATTCTTCTCCGTTGTTTTTATTTTGCTGTGTTTTTTGTTTTTATTCTTTCAAATTTTGTTTTGTTTTGTGGGGGAGGTTGCAAGGGAAGAGGGCATATGTAGCGGAGAGGGAGGAGGAGATTGGAGGGGTAGAGAAGCATAATGTGAAATTTACAAAGACTCAATAAAAGTTAAAAAAATGAAATCAACATTATAGAGACCTGAAATGTAACATTTGCATAAGAGACTAGCTCTGAGTCTTTAGGTTTGGGTATATAGTCTGAAATAACTGCAGAAGCCAGGATACAGGTGCTATGAAGAAGGAAAGGAAAATCAAACAGGGTAGGGGAGGAACTTTAACTAAGGAGAGAGACGGAGGATGATACAGAGGGAAAGAGAGGAAACAGGTCTGAAGAACATTAGGAGGGTTGAATAAGCCACAGGGAAACATTATTTCATAAGCATACTATTTCACAGGGGGTGATAATCCTCCTCCTAAGAACCACAGACTCCTGACAAAACCCCGTGTCAGCCATAAAAGATGTTATCAAGTTGTTGGCCAGGAGCAGGGGTTGAAGCGACTCTTACAACAGTATAGAATATTGCCATTGCCATTCATTGCCTTCCAGAGCTTGAAGGTAAGAACCTATTGCTGAAGACACCACTCACTTAGTACTGAACTTGGAGGAATCGGCTGGAATTGACCTGGAAGTCTCCTTTCTCATACTATCAAAAAGCGCTATGCAAGCTGCCAAAGGAGAAAAGCAATCAGTAGTCCTACTCATTTGCAATGCCAGAAAACCACAACAATGACTGCCCCAAAAGATATCCTTAACAGTTCAACAGTGGCACTTGTGTCTTAGAGCTAATGAACAACTGCCTAATTGGACTTAAGGTCAGCTCCCTAGGAGGGAATTCATACCTGATGCTATTGCAGGGATATGTAAGTAAATGTAGCCCCTATGTTTAAGGCTCAGGGATCATCACTGAAGAGGGGTGGAAAGATTATAAGAGCTAGAGGAACAGGGTGCCTGCTGTGAGATGGTGACTTCGGACACAGCACAGAAGCTGCACCTGTGAAATCTTGACAATCTGAACAACACCTACATCATGACAACCTCAGTTGACCAATGTGAGTGGGGGGAATTTCACAAGGCCTCATCCTCAGATGAAGAGCTACAGAAAGTAAATCGCTGCTGAAAGAGGAGTCATTAGTTTTCTTCAAGGATAAGCTCCTTGGTAGGTTATTCACCCCCAAATCGGCAGCCTAATCTCATATACTTATGAGCAATACTACACAGATGCAGGTTTCATACCCTCCCCACACATAATTAAAGAAAAAGTGGTCATGAGTTAGTGGTGCTGGAGAATTGTCTGTATTCTGTCAATCATGTATTTTAATAAAACAC
>LOJH01040809.1:1591-14532 GCA_001685095.1 Ellobius talpinus
ATATATATATATCATTTATTAGCTAGTTAGATGGAGCTATTCACCATTTATATATCTTTGTTGCACCATTCTAAGGTAAAGATTTACATTTAGTTTGTCATACAGTGAACATAGCACACACAAAATAGTTTTTTGATAAATTCAAATCCTCATATGGGTCACAAAGAATAGATAAAATGATATCACGATTGTTTCAGTTAATAAGTGATAATAATATACCTGAAGAAAATAATGTGAGAGTGGCCAGTTGTAGCTTGTGAAACTGAGCCTGAGAAATTGCCACAGATTTTCTGGTATTAGGAGGACAGCATCCTGATAAAGCTCTAAACACACATAAAAGGCAGAATGAACAGCACAGGGGTCCAGAGAAGAGAGGGCAGAAGCGCATGCCTGAGTTTTGTGTGCATCAAGTGCAGGTTAGAGGAGAACTGCTCACATGAGCTCTGAGTGCCACAGTGTGGATCTGGATTTTATCCAGTGTACAATTGGATAATTAAGGAAGAGAATAAGACTTTCTCATCCACTCGAGTATTCCCAGCTCCTTCTGTGTGCCAGGCAGAGGGCATACATCTCAGAGGTTTGATATGCCCTTCTCTGCTCATGGCACACACACGCTCCAACAAAGCTAGCTGGGCTGAATGGCCTTGGATGAATTTGCTGCTCCTAAACCCAGATCATATGCCAGCTAAGCAAGATGCTAAGACAAAAAAAAATCACTGACTGTATTCAGAACAAAAGCAAACACTTCTGCCACTGACTGCAGGTGAAAGTTAGCCTAGGTCAGAGACACAAAGAGATGGTGGATCAACTAGGCAAGATTTTCAAAGTCACATTACAAAGGAAGACAGGGGAAGTCTTCTTTCCATATTTCTTAATACACATCTTTTAGTTATATTTCTTTCTAAAATGTAGTATTCTAATGATTATTTTAAAATTTCATATAATGTACTTTGCTCACATTGAACCCCAATGCTCTAACTTCTCTGGCACTTAATCAAATTAGGGAAAGGAAAGAAAGAGAACAATACTAGCTCTTGGCAACCATCAACCAGAAAATTCTAAGATAATTGAAATCTTAGAATTAATAAAAGACTTAGTACTTCATATATTTTTACCTGATTTATGAACTACAAATCAGTTAAAATGTGAAAATCCATACCTGGACTCTGTAACTCAATGTGTTTGGAATTCAGTATGGTTTTGAGTTGCATAGCTGTCTCTCTTCTCACTGTTGTAGAGTTTTGTATCACATGACCATGTCAGCTATTGACAGAGCTTTGTGTGCTTTCCAGTCTTCTGCTGTGAGCATTTGATATATATCAGCTGGAATTTCTTTTCTACTTGACAAAATAACTATAAATTTTACCTGAGAAGGTAAAGCCTGATGAGAAATACAAATAACCTCACTGAAGGGATGGTGGCCGCATGATGACAAAATGTAAAATATGTCATCTTAGTAGGTTTTCTGTTGCTGTGGTATAATCCCATGCCCAAGAGTATTAGGGAGGAACGAATTTATTTCCCCTTACAGTTTATTATTAAATCCCTGAGGGAAGACATCACAGGAATTCAGGGAAGCCACTTGGAGGCAGAAACAGGAGTAGAGGCATTGGAGGAGTATTGCCTCCCATGCTGACTTGCTCAGGTTACAAGCCTTCTTACACACCCCAGGACCATCAACCCAAGGGTGTCACTACCCAGGATGGTCTGGATGTCTCCACATTAATCCCTAATTTAGAAAATGCTCTTGCCTATAGGCAAATTTTATGGAGGCATAGTTTCAAGGGAGAGTCTCTCTTACTAAATGACTCTGGCTTATATCAGGTTGGCATGTAACTATCCATCACACAGATATATTATGTATTATACACATACACACATATAATATATATGTGTGTGATGATTAGTTATATATTGAATATATGTAATATATAATATATGTGTATCTATATATACTATATATGTGTTTATTAGTTATGTCAGCAAGAAGATATATAGATAGATATCAGAAATGATTGACTACATAATGGATTTATTAGTTCCATATAGTGAGTCATACTATATTCTATAAATGAGAAATTATTTAAGATAGACAGATTGACACTGGAGAATCAAGAAGAAAATATAAAAAAGGTCTGTCATCTTGATGGCATTGGAACTGGGAGGAAAGTGGTATCACTGTGGTGTCTCTGCACCTGGGGAATTTGTTTGTTGACTCCTTGAATACATAACGGTAGTGTCTTTATCTTTAACATATAACAACAAAATGGTAATCAATGCAACTGGAACAAAAATGAGACTATGAAATCCAGAAGTATGGCAGACCAATGGTCCCAAAATAAAAAGAAAAAAGATCACTTGTTTCATAGTGAATTAAACAAGTGCATCCCTTCCTGGTCTACAGTCCCATGCAGTCCCCCCAAAATATAGAGAACTATCTTAGAAAACCAATCATTCAAAGAGAGATTCTTTGTCAAAGACTAGGAAGGCATTGTATGTATTGGAATACAGAGAACTGAGTAAATACAGAGTTACACATCAGTATGATGAGTGGGACTTCAGTAGAAGCATTAGATACATATTCATATATATATATATATCATAAGCTATATATATGTATATATACATATATATAGCTTATGCAATGAGGAATCATTTCGCTATCCAAGAAGGTTGAAATGATAATGAGGTAAGAGAAAGTTATGTATTCCATTATGGCTTTTCTGAGAAAGCCAGGATGGATAGGCACCCTGGAAATAGAGAGGATATCAGTTCTTTATGGTCTGCTAATCATGAGAAAACTTCCATAGTCCTGGGATATATCTGACAGGGAAAGACATGCTAAGGTTATTTTGAGGTGACTTCCTTCTGAGGGGAATTTTTATCTAAATCTCTGACTTCAATATCTTTACCAGGTGAGAAGGGAGTGCATGGTGGTGATTAAAGGAAGTCATGTGATGGATTTGATGGACTCTGTGAGAATTTTGTTGACTAGAGACTCATCCTCCCTCAAATGGCACTCATTTCTGAGTTATAAATAGAGAAGTCAGCCAATCGTAGACATAGGTGAACTGTCGTTCACAGAGGAAACATCCCAAGTGACCAATACAGAAAGGGAAGGATTCTTAGAGGTTCTCATAAATGAGCCATTCATTGGTGGATAGGGGTTTAACGACAGCCAGAGATGGGTATAACATGAGGTCACTGTGTTTCCTGCTTGGCTCCCCTTAGTTCTAATTGGAGACAGGCTTGGCAAGGAGCCCAGTATTTAGCCTAATTTACAGCCTAGATTCATAAAACAGCCTCTGTGAATCTCAGATAAGCATTTATTTTTTACCAGAACCTTGCATAGACCTGCCTACTTATTTTGAAGGTAGTGAGGGCAGAATGTGATTGTCATGCTCCTTGCCCATATAGAATCACATTGGAATGGACCCACTCAAAGCTACTATGACTGTAGAGTTTGGATAGGGACTCCTCCAAACCACAAGGGTGTTGTTTCCAGGGATGGAGGGAATGTTATAGGTAGCAATGCCTCTTCTTGGGAACCTAACATCTGTGCTCCTGGTTCCCACGGTTGTGGTTGCCTAATTCTATTTCTGTATTATTTTTGATCACTTCCTGTTATTCTAGACCCATGCTAGTTCATGTGGCATTTTCTCAGTTGTTTGCAATGGGCAAAAATGCCACAGGAGGACAGTAGTATTCTTAAGACTGATGGAAAGACAAATCCTTGTACTAGATGTGGATGGGACAATCCTCCCTTCTCTCTTAATTCTTCATATACAATTTGAAATCCTCTTGCTTATTTTTAAAGAGCTAATCTGAGGATCAGGATCAGTGTTTGTAACACAGAAAGACTGGTGTCCTATAAACTAAAATGCTAATAATATGGATGGGGGAAATACTGATAAGATTTGAAGGCACCTCCTACAGATTATGAGAGGAAGCAGTCCTCTCATAATATATATTTCAGCTGGGGCTGCAGAGTGAGCCACAGAGTGCTTGTCTAGTTTAATCTCTAGCAACTTGTAAAAGTGTCAAGTTTAATCTCTAGCACCTTGTAAAACTGGTCCTGATGGTGGACCATGCCTGCAATCCCAGCATTTGGGAAGTG
Organism: Ellobius talpinus; assembly: GCA_001685095.1. Lineage (NCBI taxonomy): Eukaryota > Metazoa > Chordata > Mammalia > Rodentia > Cricetidae > Ellobius > Ellobius talpinus. The sequence continues at coordinate 5,709 of LOJH01040809.1, forward strand.
GTCTTCCCTTGCTACAGGTGAGTTTGAATCCTTCCTCATCCTAGAAATTCTGTCTCAGATAACAAAACAAATAAAAACCAAGCAACAAAAAGTCCCTATGTTTCCACACAAGTGCTTCTGTAGCAGGTCATGTTAAAACTATGTTTTAACTATTCAGTTTAATGTTAAATGTTAAAACTATTTAGTTTCTTATTTATTTGTTTGTTTGTTTGTTTATTTATTTATTTATTTATTTTGTGTGTGTGTGAGAGAGAGAAATGTAATAACTGTGGAATTGATAGCCTCAGCTTTTAAATCGCGTTTGTTACATGTGTTTGTGTCTATGTGTGAACAAATCCACATAAATGCTGTCACGCCCACTTTTGTTGTTAGTGTATATGTAGTTTCCAGGCCGATCACTTTGCATTAGACAACCAATAAGGAAGTTCATCCCAGGAACAGGCTACCTCCCATTCTCCCATCTTGAGTTACCTGCATCAACCTGAGAATAAGCAGAGCATGAGCAGGTTCCCTGGAGGAAAGTTGGGAGGGGCAAAAGGGAGTAATGTGGTCTAATTTGAACTCATTTGAAAATATATTTTGAAAATCTTTTTGTTAGATTAATAAAGAAAATCTCATTCCCAAACATAAATACCCGTAAAACATAACTATATTGCAGATTTTGATTAAAACATGAAAAAAAATCATTTGATCCATTAAATGTGAAAGAAAAGTGAAATAAGTACTCGAGATAATAACTAGAATGTTTTCTTTTATTTTATATAAAGTAATTATCTTATAATTAATTTGCTAAATGCTCAATTATTTTTCCTATTACCTAGCAATTCTTTATAAAATTTCACAATTATGTTTTCAAGGTTATGAAGAAAATCTCTCTCCATAATTGTATTTTTAATTTGTTTTTAAAATAAATGACTGTGAGGAGATTTTAGTGTTATGTCTATTTCAAGTATAGAACTTGGCAAAAAGTCACTAAGTTTTATTTTTAAAATTATTCTTTCACAAGTCATGTATGTGTGTGGTTTGCATAACACTTTCCTCCTGCTCACTCCCCAATAGCCACTACTATCCCCTCCACAAGTTCACACACAGCCTGATGGTTTTAACTTAGACAACTAAATTTCAAACTGATTATAACTCTTCCCACACAAACTGCAGACAGTTGATAATCAGCTGATGAAAACACACAGAGCAACATTTGACAGTTTCTATTCACGAAGCAAAAATAATTAAGTGAAGCCAAAATTCATTTTTTTGCTATGTAATACAATCTTTCATTGTCCATTGTGCGCAAACTGCTTAGGCACAAATCAGCAGGAAGGCAGGTGAAACATGCACTCAAACGAAGTGAGGGTGGGGCTGGGTAAGAGTGTTTGCTCAGCAAGCTCTATGACCTGAGTTTGCATATCCTGCATTCATATAAAACCAGACATGGCTGCATGTGCTTGTAACCCCAAAATTTGGGAGTAGGAAGATCCTATAAGCTTGTTGACTAACCATGCTCACAGAATAGAAAAACTGCTTCAGCGAGAGACCCCATCATGGGAATATGAAGGAGAGTAATAAAGACATCAGAACCCATGCTTTGCTTTGGGATATATGGGGGAGGGCATTGCTTGCACCTGTCTACCTCTAAGTGCATGGATAACACATTTGCTCTCTCTTCTCCCTCCCTCCCTCACTTCCTCCCTCACTTCCTCCCTCCGTCCCTCCCTCCCTTCCTCATGAATGTTAATGAAATAAATCACTTACTTAAATTCATGAAGTATACTGAAATGTTATGTATCTTTCATTTTGGTAATGCATACAGCTACTCACTCAAATCTATACATGTGGAAACTGACAACCTCCTGCCTACCACACAGAGGTAAAGACTTCAGATCTGTGCAAATACTAACTCATCATTCAATAGAGAAGAGCTAACACCTTTGCAAAAATAAAATAAAATGAAGTGAAAGAAGTCTGCAACTGGGTCTCAGCCCTTCTTCAAGTTTCAAAGCCAACAAATTAAAATCTTGAAATTCTTGATGTTGTTTTCTGCATTATCCTGTTTATCCACTCACAGCTAATGGACCTCGCAGATCACAGATTTGAGGCCTTTGGGGCCAATTAGCTCTAATACATTTTTTCTGCCCTTTTATTCCTACGTCCTAGAGCGGAAACAATGATGAATGTATTGCTTACTCAGAGACACAAGGAAGAAAACAATGCACATTAAATTAATTCGCTGAACTCCCAGAGTCTTGTGGAAGAAATGGAAGAGGTATTGTACAAGCCAGGGGAGTCATGATGGGGCAACCCACAGAGACAGCAGGCCTGAGTTCACAAGATCTCATGGACACTGGTCCAACAGCTAGGGAGCCTGCATGGCTCCTGACCTAGGCCCTCTACATGTGTGTGACAATCCAGTAGCTTGGTATCTGAGTAAGGCTTCTAACAGTGAGAGCAGGGCCTATCCCTGGCACTTAGCTGACTTTTGGTAACCAGTTCCCCATGCTGGATTACCTCGGCCCCCTCAATGTAAGAGCAGAAGCTCAGTCCTCATCTTGATGTGCCATTGTTTGTGCAAGGCCATCAGTGGGCTACTCCTTTCTGAGTTGAAATGGAGGAGGAGTAGATAGGAAGGGGGGTAGATGGGAAAGGGGAGGGGATGGAGGGAGGGGAATAAGAGGAAACTGGTTACTATGTAGAATAAATAACTGTCATTCAAATTTTAAATCATTTTTAAAAAATAACAAAAAATGAATGTCTGTGATAGTGTAATCCCTAAAAGACAAATGCAAGCACTATAAAATGATGGTCCATGGTTGAATGTAGGAGTGAAAGGCCTCAGAGGTCTTAAGTCAGTGGTTATTTCCGTTGTGTATAAACAGTAAGAATGCCGAGTTTACACCCTGAATGGTCAATCAAAGAGCTCACAACCTCAAATCTTCAGAATAGACAAACAAAGAAATACAGACCGCAAATGTGGAGCAAGAATGCACTGGATGACCTGAGCCTCATGCGCAGAGGATGTGAGTTTGCATCCCATGACCCACAGAAAATCCTTGGCTTGTTGTCATGTTTCTGTAAGCTAAGCTCTAGGGAATGAGAGGGGAGACACCAGGGTCTCTCCCCATCATGTCATCTGTGAAGTCAAGTTCAGTGAAAACATTTGTGTTTCTGTGTGGCAGGTGTGGAACTCATCTTTAACTTGGGCCATATTCTCCAGAGGACAAGAAACTGCATTTCTCTGGAAAAGTTTTTATAATGCCCAACTTTCTTAGGTTTTCTGAAATGCAATAGGAAAACAGACAGACATTATAACTCCACTCTCATGGTCCTATAGCTATTTTGCTGAAGAGGGTAATTCTCATACAACAGGAAGGGACTTCTGTTTCAATTATTTCCCACATCAGTCCTGACTCTTGGCTCCGGACCATGAATGGTCTGAGCAGCTTCCACTCCACAATGGCATATCTTCTGCCTCATGTCTTGGCTTAATCTTTCTCACCTATAACTCATCAACAATAGACTTTCCTGTTGGTTGGAGATGGTGCATGCCTATTTATGTGAGCTAGAGGAAGCAACACAGCTGACCAATTAATAGATATTGGAAACTCAAGAGAGTGGCCCTCTGAGCAGACATTCACAATGGAAAGGTGAGCTCTAGGTAGACAACCAAAGCGTGGGTCTGAGGGCTGGGGCTGGATGATGTGAGCCTCTATGAATGTGGAGAAAACCAGTGTTACTCATGTGAACTAGAATAAATGAGAATATTAGACAGAATATCATGAACAATACCAGAAACAGAGAAGCAGGGCCCTTTTACATTCATGCCTGACCCATGCCTCTAATTCAGAACAGACTGATTCTGAGCACAGATGTGGACTCTGGGGTTTTAGCACTGCAGGAAAATGAGGTATGTAAACCAGGAAAGCTGTACCTTTGTACCCTGACAGCACCCCACTAGCCCTGACAGGAAGCAACGTTCTCTGTAACTCCATGTATTCCATGAGATAAATTGTGCAATTTTTCCATACTCAGAAAAAATATTAAAAAAAACACTTTGTTTTAAAAATTAACTTCAGCCATAGGCAATGAAAAGGATGTAAGTCTGTCCTAATTTGCTGGCATGTGCTAGGGGCCCCAAAGTCTGATGTAGCCACCCTGTGGCTGTTGCTCTCTTGACGGTGTCCTGGAGGAGGTCCTTTTGGCTGATGTCCAGCAGCTCCAGGTGTCAATAATCTTGAAAAGTAACTTCAAAGGCTTCAGCAGCCCCTGGTAATAATGACCTCCAAAGCTGTGTGCATTCACAGTTTATATGTCTTCAAAACTTCTTGCCCTGAAGTTTGCAATGGCACAGTCCCACAATCAGCATTCTCTTTAAGGAGCGAGCATTCTCCTTAAAGGGTGACCGGCTTCACAGGACTGGCTGAAATCACTCCTGACAGATGGGAGAGAATCAGCCTTTTAAGGAAAAGCCATAAGCAGTTCTTCAGGGAAGTTTGTGGGAAAGAAAAAGAAGAGTTAAACATATTGAAGAGGTAGCCCAGAATGCCAAACAAGAACATTAGAAAGCAAACAAACCTACTGAGATTGTCCTGCTTTGACAAATGCAAGTGTTGCCTAGGAAAGAAAGGCTAAGCACTTAAAAGTGCCCACTGCTCTTGGGGAGGACTCATGCTTGATTCCTAGCACCCATACCAGATAGACTACAACTGGAAGTCCAACTGCAGGCTACCCAGCACCCTCTCCTGGCCTCTGAGTGCACTATACTGATATGCAAAAACCCTCATACATAGCTACATAATTAAAAACTGAAAAGTTATTTCAACATAAAAGTCCATGTCTCATAAGTAGGAAGGGGGTGAGTCCTTAGAGATGATACCTCTGTGTTCTTTAAGTGACACCTTCAATCGTGATTACATGTCACGTTTCCCCACATGCTGGTGCAGTGTCACCAATGAATGTGCCTAAAGTATGTATACCAACATTTTGGCAACTAACTCCAAAAGAAGTCTATGTTTTCTGCGATAACACACATGATCAAGCTCCCATAGGTACACCCGGAGAATCTTCCAATATCTACAAAAAAATGTTGGAATAAGCAGCTGTCCTGAGGTCATTTACATCTTTCAAAGTTGTAAAATGAATGTAAAACATGTGCTTTCAATACGCCTGGGAAATCACCATTTTTTTCCTTTCATTGCTTCTTTATGGATTTCATATCACACATTCTGATCCAACTTATCCCTCCATTTCCTTCCATCTGTCCTCTGCCCTTGCCATCTCCTCCCAAATCAAAACCAAATTTAAGAAAAGAAAAATGAAAAAGGAAACAGAAAAAAAGAAGAATCTTGTTGTGGAAGCTGTAGTGTGGCCCACTGGTAACACGGTTTACCATTTAGTCCATTCATCTTTGCTTGCAAGTGTTTATTGCCAGGAGTCATTGGTCTGACTCAAGGCCTCTGGTTCCTGCTATAACAGCAATAATGGACTCTCACTGCGGCCTCTCTCTTGATTGCTGTAGAGTGAATACAAGGGGGTGGCAGGTTCAGCTCTCCGGCTCTCATGCCTTCAGGGCTGGCTCACCTGTGTCCCCAACAAGGTCAGCTCTACTGTGCTGCTTGGGTTGGCTGAGTGTGAGTCCCAGGGTCTAGTCTCCTATGTGCTACAGCTGATGTGAGGCAGGGCTCACTCTCTTAGGATGCTGGGGCCAGTTCTCTCACCTGCCACAGGAAGCAGGTAGGAAGGGTCAGAGTAGGAAGGACATCTTTCCCTTACCCGTGCCTCCACACCAGATTAGGGAGGCTCAGGTGAGGTCTCCTGCTCTCATGCCTTCATGCCCTCAGGGTCAGCTCTGGGTCCTCCACCACAGTGTAAACTCCAGTGTGCTTTCCAGGTGAGGTGCATGCCTATGGTGAGAGGCAGGTCCATCTTTCCCGAGTGTAGGGACAAGTTCTCAACTGAGGGCTAGGAACAACATTCCTGCAGCAGGGCCAGTGAAGGGTGAGGTTGACTCAGCACACTATGATTTCAATGTCTCTAGGTGCTAACATTGGCTATGGGTATCACCACAGACCCCAGCTAAAGCAAGAGCACTGACCCAGATATGGCCCTTCACAGCAGCTTGGACCCAGATGCCACAATAGCCCCAGTGGCATCACAGCCATCCAGATCAGCATTGCCCATGTGGCAGCATAATCATCCATTCTTTATCAACTTAAATCAACTTTTTACCTATCTGAAGAAAGTTAAATATGGGAGATTAATAATAATTTATTTAAGGTCATACTTACCTTAAAATGGTGGGGTTTGGTTTTTATTTTGTTTTGTTTTTCATAGAGAGTAGTATATGAATCTTGGCATTTATGGCTCAATGATGTCAGTAAAAAACATAAATAGAAATGTATGAAAATAAAATTTCCTCAGACTTAATTTTATGTGACAGGAGATCCACACAACTAAAGCCAGTCTTGTAAACAAGCTAGAATTAATTTTCTATGTTTAATGATGATCATAGTCTGCATGGTTGTGAACTTCAGAGAAATGATAATCACAGTTATGTAGTCCCAACAATTGAAAAGATGAATCCTTATGTATTCTAGATGCTTAAGAAGTATAACTTCAAGCTACTGGCTCAACAATTATAAAATTCATTTCTAGAAGATAAGGTAGTCAGTTAGAATCAATACTAGGTAATTAGACCCCTTATAGTGTATAAGTGGAAAATAAAATATGTCCTTCCTACTTTCATTATGAAACCGACAAGAATAAGGAGACAGCTCTTCATGAAGGTTGTGTTTGATGTCTGTAATCAGCTGCTAATATATTGATGGGTTTTATGGTAATTTTTAAATTTAAAGATTGAAAGAGATGCAACAGCTGTGAAGAAGCCCATGTCCATCCACAACGACCATACTTAATCTCCAACCCACAATGAAATTGTTAAGTAAGTGCGATACACAGGCCACAGTGCAGCAAACCCTAATGGAACTGACAGGAATTTAGATTTTTTTCATTTCAGCCTCTTTGCACGGTCCCCAAAGCATGACCTGAATGAAATACCGAGGGGCAGACATTTCAGGAACATTAACAGCTAGTTTATAAAGCTTCCTCTTTCATTTTCAAAGAAAACTTTCTCAGCACTGGTCAATATGGGATGAAAACTACCTCAACAAGCTCTTGAAAAATTTTGTAGGAAGTAGGGAAGGGAGATGAGAAGAATGTGAGATGGATTATTTGTTTCACTCTCTCTGAATAGTTAGTTAATCCTTTGAGGAAGATGGAGAGCTTTGGGAAACCATACCTGTCCCAATTGATGATTGGCAACAGGATTTCAAGTTTAACATAAATGTTACAGTTAGATTATAGAGTTTCTATATGTCTTACTCTTCTACCTCTGTGAAGAGACACCATCACTAAGGCAGCTTATCAAAGAAAACATTTAATTGGGTGCTTGCTTACAGCCTCAAAGGATCTGTTCATGATCATCATGGTGGAAAGAGTAGTGGCAGACAGGCATGGTGCTGGAGCAGTAGCTGAGAATTTTGCATCTTGATCCACGGGGAGCATGAAGAGAAAGATACTGGTCCTGATGTGGGTTAATAAAGTGTGAAAGCCCATTCTTCATGTTCACACCTCCTGTTACTTCCTGGAAAGTTCCACTAATGGGAGTTAAACATTCAAACTCGTGAGCTTGTGGAACCCAATCTCATGCAAAGCACCATATTTGGGTAGAGTAAGGAGATGAGCCCATTTCCTTAGAAGGGAGTATGATGGCACTCTTTGTGATTATTCTTCACCCTCAGGGAAGCTGCTATCCCCCATATTTCCCTCCTGTCCCTACAAAAGCATTGTCACATCTGAGCAAAGCAAACTGAAAACAGTATTCAAAGAATGAGCTAACACAAAGAAATAAAAAAGATTGTTCTTATTCATAATGTTTTCTTGAAGGTTAAAACATGTGACTCTTAAAGCCTCAAGACATTACTTTCCATTGAGTATTTTTGTGTCCATGCTTTAAATAGTGAAAGCTGTGATCACATGGAACTTTACCTTGACATATGGAGACACATGAGCACCAGCACATTGCCTCATGACTATGCCAGTGTGCTGGGGACACCATTTGCCTGCAGTTACAGCTCAGAAGATGTTATCAAAATTCAGGAAGATTTAGAGGAATGAGAACTGACTTGGAGTCATTAGACGTGAAGAACGAAGATGTAATCAAGACCTGTGCTGAAAGCGATACATTAAAAAGAAGATAGAGTAGGTTGAGGTCAGGATATGTAGCCATTGATACACAAGGGCGTTTTGTAAACTTCATAGATGATCAGATGAAAGGAAGGACTAATTGTACCTTTTCATGTTGGTTTTAATCTAGCAGTCTATTGCTGAGATAATGAGACTGGGTCTTGTACAGCTTTGGGTTGAACCTACACAGAATCATACATAGGTACTGAAAACAAAGCTGGGCATAAAACTAAGTAGCAGAAAGTAAAGACAATGCAAAGGGGCTATCAGGTCTGTAATTAGCTGCAAAATATACAGCTGTCAAAACTCAGTGACAACTGATCACTAATGACCGAATATACATTAAGGAACTTAATTAAAAACTATTTCATTCCAATGAGACACTGTTAATTTATTTTTTACATTTTTCACATTAAGTATTGAACCCACAACCTCATATATAGTAAAGTATTGCTCTACCAGTGAGACTCATAGCAGCTTCAGCTCTAAAGTGTGAAAGAAAAAACTTTATACTGTTCAAATTCATGATATTGAGCAGTATGTACTCTCCATAGTTTCAAAATTGTCACCACTAGAGAATGTGAAC
>LOJH01040810.1:0-14532 GCA_001685095.1 Ellobius talpinus
ATTACTGTAGCTCTGTAATAGAGCTTGATGTCAGGGATGGTAATGCCTCCAGAAGTTCCTTTCTTGTATAGGATTGTTTTGGCTATCCGGGGTTTTTTGTTTTTCCATATAAAGTTCTCTCAAGATCTGTGAAGAATTTTGTTGGGATTTTGATGGGAATTGCATTGAATCTATAGATTACTACTACACATTAGAGTACTACTCAGCAGTAAAAAAACAATGATATCTTGAATTCTGCATGCAAATGGGTGGAAATAAGAAACACTATCCTGAGTGAGATAACCCAGACCCAAAAAGATGAATATGGTACGTGCTCACTCATTAATGGATTCTAGCCATAAACAAAGAACATTGAGTCTATAGTTCATGATCCTAGAAAAGCTAAGAAATAAGGTGAACCAAAGAAAAACATATAGATCTTTCTGGAAACTGGAAGCAGATAAGATTGCCAGGCAAAAGTTGGGAGCATGGGGATGGGGTTTGGGAGAAAAGGAAAGGGGGGAGGATTGGGAAACACTTGGGGGAGTGGGTGGTTGAGATGGAGGAAGGGTGGATATGGGAGCAGGGAAGGAGATATCTTAATTGAGGGAGCCATTTTGGGGTTGGCAAGAGGCTTGGCTGTGGATGGGTCCCAGGAGTCAACCAGGATGACTCCAGCTAAGACCTTGGGCAGTGGAGGAGAGGGTGCCTGAACTAGCCTTATCTCATAGTCAGACTGATGACTATCTTGAATATCACCATAGAACCTTTGTCCAACAATGGATGGAGATAGAGACAGACACCCACATTGGAACACTGGACTGAGCTCCCAANGAAGGAGATATCTTAATTGAGGGAGCCATTTTGGGGTTGGCAAGAGGCTTGGCTGTGGATGGGTCCCAGGAGTCAACCAGGATGACTCCAGCTAAGACCTTGGGCAGTGGAGGAGAGGGTGCCTGAACTAGCCTTATCTCATAGTCAGACTGATGACTATCTTGAATATCACCATAGAACCTTTGTCCAACAATGGATGGAGATAGAGACAGACACCCACATTGGAACACTGGACTGAGCTCCCAAGGTCCCGTTGAAGAGCAGAAGGAGGGAGAATATGACCAAGGAACTCAGGACCATGAGGTTCACCTACTAAGAAAGTATGCCTGAGCTATGGGGAGGTCACCAACTCCAGCTGAACTGGGTCTGAATGAATATGTGATCAAACTGGACCCTCTGAATGTGACTGATAATTGTGGCAGATTGATGGGCCAATGATAATGACACTGGGATTTGTCTCTATGTACTGGCTTTTTGAGATCCTATTCTATTTGGATGTATACCTTCCTAAGTCTGGATGTAGGGGGAGGACCTTGGACTTCCCACAGGGCAGGGTACCTTGCCCTCTCCTAGAAATGGAGGGGGTGGGTAGAGAATGTGTGGAAGAGTGGGAGGAAAGTCAGAGTAGGGAAGGACGTGGAAATTTTGATTGGTATTATTTATAAAGTAATAAAAATAAGATTATAATTAAAAAACTGAACAAATCACTAAAAAACTGCAGAGTGTTTGGTTGATACTTTTAAAACCCTCTTACAACAATTTAATTAAGGGAAACTCAGCAAGGATTGTGAATTCAATAACAGCATCAGCCAACATGATTTAATAGAACATTCCACCTAATAACACTGGAAAACAGATTACATTCAAATGTCTCCAAATAGTTACCAAACAAGCTTCATCAAATATTTAAAGTTAAAGGCATATGACTTTTTTTACTTTTTTAAAAAATCTTTTTTCATTTTACATACCAATCCCAGTTCCCCCTCTCTCCCTTCCTCCTGTCCCCTCTACCTTCCCCCAAACCTCACCCCCATCTACTCCTCAGAGAGGAGTCAACAAAGTCTAGCACATTGCTTTGAGGAAGGTCCAAGGCCCTCTGTACTATATATATGTTGAGCAAGATATCCCACCAAAAAGAATGTGTTCCAAAAAGCCTGAACAAGCAGTAGGGATAAATCTTAGACCCATTGCCAGTGGCCTCACAATCTGACCCAGCCATACAAGTGGTATTTTGATGTCTAATTTCTTGAGTTCTAATATATTTTGGAGATCAATCCTCTGATGTGGGGTGTGTGAAGACATTTTCCCATTCCGTAGGCTGCCTTTTTGTCTTATTGACTGTGTCTTTTACTTTACAGATGTGTCTCAGTTTCATGAGGTCCCATTTATTTATTGTTGCTCTCAGTGTCTGTGCTACTGGTGTTATATTTAGGAATGGTCTCCTGTGCCTATGCATTGAAGACTCCTTCCCACTTTCTCTTCTATCAGGTTCAGTGTGGTCAGATTTATGTTGGAATTTTTGATCCACTTGGACTTGAGTTTTGTTCATGGTGATAGATATGGATCTATTTTCATTCTTCTACATATTGTCATCCAGTTATTTCAGCACCATTTGTTGAAGATGTTTTCTTTTTTCCATTGGATAATTTTAGGTTCTTTGTCAAAAATCAGGTGTTCATAGGTGTGTGGATTCATATTTGCTTCTTTGATTCAATTCCATTGGTCAAGTTGTCTGTTTTTATGCCAATACCAGGATGTTTTCATTACTGCAGCTCTGTAATAGAGCTTGATGTCAGGGATGGTGATTCCTCTAGAAGTTCTTTTATTGTACAGGATTTTTTGGCTATCCTGCATTTCTTGTTTATCCGTATGAAGTTGGTTATTGTTCTCTCAAGGTCTGTAAAGAATTGTGTTGGTATTTTGATGAGGATTGCATTGAATTTACAGATTGCTTTTGCTAGGATTGCCCTTTTTATTATATTCACCCTACCTACCCAAGAGCATGGGAGATTTTTCCATTTTCTGGTATGTTCATTTTCTTTCCTCAAAGCCTTAAAGTTTTTGTCAAACAGGTCTTTCACTTCTTTGGTTAGTATTATATTATTTGTGGTTATTGGAAATGATTTTCTGATTTCTTTCTTAGTTTCATTATCATTTGTATATAGGAGGGCTACTGCTTTTTTGAGTTAATCTTGTATACTGTCACAATTCTGAAGGTATTTATCAGCTGCAGGATCTCACTAGTAGAGTTTTTGGGATCACTTATGTATACTATCATATCATTTGCAAATAGCAAAAGTTTGACTTCTTCATTTCCAATTTGATCTCCTTTTGTTGTCTTATTGCTCTAGCTAAATTTTCAAGAACTATATTGAATAGATAGTGGACAGCCTTGTCTTGTTCCTGATTTTGGTGGAATTCCTTTGATTTTCTCTCCGTTTAATTTGATGTTGGCTGTTAGCTTGCTGTATATTGTTTTCATTATGTTTACATACGTTTATTGTAGCCCTAATCTCTCCAAAACCTTTATCATGAAGAAGTTTTGGATTTTGTTGAATGCTTTCTCAGCATCTAATGAGATGATTATATGGCTTTTTTTCTTTCTGTTTATTTAGAGGTGGATTACATTGCTAGATTTTTGTATGTTGAGCTATCCCTGTATCTCTGGGATAAAGTCAACATGATCATGGATGATTCTTTTGATGTGTTCTTGGATTCAGTTTGACAGTATTTTACTGAGTATTTTTGCACCAATGTTCATGAGGGAGGTTGTTCTGTAATTCTTTTTCTTGGTCAAGTCTTTGTCTGATTTTGGTATCACGGTACCTATAAGCTCACAAGAAGAGTTTGGCGATGTTCCTTCTGTTTATATTATGTGGAACAATTTGAGGTGTATAGGGGCTAGCTCTTCTTTGAAGTTCTGGTAGAATTCTGCACTGAAGCCATACGGTCCTGGGCTTTTTTTAATTGTTCACCTGGTTTTGATTTAATTTTGGTATGTGGTACCTATCCAGAAAACTGTCCATTTCTTTTACATTTTCCAATTTTGTGGAATACAGGGTTTTTTTTTAGTATGATGTAATGATTCTCTGGATTTACTCATTATCTGTTGTTATGTCCCCCTTTTCATTTCTGATTTTGTTAATTTTGAGTTCTCTCTCTGCTTTGTGTTTAGTTGGATAAAGATTTGTCTATCTTGTTGATTTTCTCAAAGAACAAGCTCTTTGTTTCTTTGTTTTTTGTATTGTTTCCTTTGTTTTTATTTTATTGATTTCAGCCCCTTGGTTTGATTATTTCTTGAAATCTATTCCTGCTGGGTGAGTCTGTTTCTTTTTGTTCTAGAGCTTTCAGATGTGCTGTTAAGTCACTAGTGTGAAATTTCTCCACTTTCTTTTTATAGGCACTTAGTGCTATAAACTTTCCTCTCAGCACTGTTTTCATAGTGTCTTACAGGTTTGGGTACATTGTGCCTTCATTACCACTGAATTCTAAGAAACCTTTATTTTTTCTTTATCTCTTCCTTGACCCAGGAGCTATTGAATTGAGCGCTGTTAAAATTCCATGAGTTGTAGTCTTTCTGCAATTAGTGCTGTTGAATTCTAACTTTAATCCATGGTGATTCAATAAGATACTGGGGGTTATTCCATTTTTTTTGTCTCTGCTGAGGTTCTTTGTTACTGAGTATGTTTTCAGTTTTAGAGGAGGTTCCATGAGGTGCTGAGATGGTATATTCTTTTGTCTTTGGGTGAAATGTTCTGTAGATGTCTGTTAAGTCCATTTAAGTCATTACATCTGTTCTCTTATTTTTCTGTTAAGATTCTGTCTGGTTGACCTGTCCTTTGGGGAGAGTGGGGTGTTGAAGTCTTCTACTATTAGTCTGTGGGGTTTGAGGTATGATTTAAGCTTTAGTAATGCTTCTTTTACATATGTGGGTGCTCTTGTATTTAGGGCAAAAATGTTCAGCATTGAGACTTCATCTTGATGGAATTTTCCTGTGATGAGTATAAAGTGTCCTTCTCCAACTATTATGATTGATTTTTGTTTGAAATATACTTTGTTTGATACTAGGATAGCTACACCTGCTTGTTGCTTAGGTCCATTTATTGGAAAATCTTTTCCCAGCACTTTACTCTGTGGTAATGTCTGCTTTTGAGGTTGAGGTGTGTTCTTGTATACAGCAGAAGAATGGATCCTGCTTTTGTGTCTATTCTGTGAGCCTGTGTCTTATTTTAGGTGAATTGAGTCCATTGATATTAAGAGATATTAATGACCAATGATTGTTAATTCCTATTTGTTTTTTTTCAGCAGTAGTGTTTGTGTATTTCCCTTCTTTGGGGTTTGCTGGTGTGAGGTTATCTGTTACCTATGTTTTTGTGGGTGCGACTAGCTTTCTTGCATTGGATTTCTCCTAGTTCTTTCTGTAGGACTAAATATGTGGATAGGTATTGTTTAAATCTGATTTTGTTCTAGAATGTCCTATTTTCTCCAGTGATGGTGATTGAAAGCTTTGCTGGGTATAGTAGTCTGGGCTTGTATCTGTAGTCTCTTTTGTGCCTGCAGCACATCTGTCCAGCACCTTCTGGCTTTCATGGTTTCCCTTGAGAAGTCAGGTGTAATTCTGATAGGTCTTCCTTTATATGTTACTTGGTCCTTTTTCCTTTGCAGATCTTAATATTCTTTCTTTATTCTGTATAGTTTACATTTTGATTATTATGTGGTGAGGGGACTTTGTTTTCAGTCCAGTCTAATTGGGTTCTGTAAGCTTCTTGTACCTTCAGAGGCATATCCTTCTTTAGGTTGGGAATGTTTTCTTATATGATTTTCTTGAATATATTTTCTGTGCCTTTGAGCTGGACTTCTTTTTTTAGAACTATTATTCTTAGGTTTGGTCTTATCGTGGTGTCCCAGATTTCCTGAATGTTTTGTGTTAAGAATTGGTTAGATTTAACATTTTCTTTGACTGATGAATCTATTTCCTCTATAGTATCTTTAGCACCTGGGATTCTTTCTTCCATCTCTTATATTCTGCTGGTTATGCTTGCATCTGTAGTTCTGGTTTATTTACCAAGATATTCCATTTCCAGAATTCGCTCAGTTTGTGTTTTCCTTGTTGCCTCTATTTCAGTTTTCAAGTTTTGAACTGTTTGAACTGTTTACTTCACCTGCTTCATTGTTTTTTCTTGGTCTTCTTTAAAGGATTTATTGATTTCTTCCAATGTTTTGTTTGTCTTTTCCTCCGCTTCTTTAAGGGAATTTCTCATTTCCTCTTTAATGGTCTCCATCATCCTTATAAAGTTACATTCATTATCATTTTCTTCTGTTTCTTCTGGGTTAGGATGATCAAGTCTTCCTGTTGTATGACCTCTGGGTTCTGGTGTTACCATATTCCTTTTTTGGTTGTTGAATGAATTCTTGCATTGGCGCCTACCCATCTCTTCCACCAGTTGGTGCCGGCAGTGTCTTTGCAACTTGGTCCAATCCTTGCAATTGCTGTTTATGTCATCAGGAGCTATTCTTGGTCTGCTCTGCACAGTCGCTGTCTGTTTCTCAGGGAGCCGCTGAGCTCTCTCTTGGCCCTCTCTCTTGGTCCACTCTTTTTTTTCTCCTGGTCTGCTCTTTGCAGTCACAGTCCACAGGTTTCAGAGATCCTTTGGCAGACAGGTGCGTTTGAGGGCAGAGTGGAACTTGTACCTGTTAATAGGGCACAGTCGATGCAGTGGGGGTGTTGGAGCAGTCTACCTGCAGCAAGCTTGCCTGCTGTCTGGCTAGAGAAGCTGAGGCCGGTGCAGGAGGGGCCCATAGTTTTGCTAGAGGGCCTAGAGAGCGGGATGCCCCTATGGGTGGGTGATCACTCACCTCTTGGTCCCCTCTGTGTAGTCCCAGCCTGTGCTTCAGAGTTCCTCTGAGGGTATGGGGAATAGGAGGGTTGGATACTTTTAATTACATTTCTGTTGTTGTGATAAACAAAAAACAACCTGACATAAAGTGACTTATGGAAGAAAGGGTGCATTTAAGTTCACGATTCCAGGTTACAGTCATATTATCATCACAGGGGAATCAAGGGAGTGGGAACTTAGAAGAGCTAGTCACAGCAGGAGGAGAATAACATAAATAAGAGCAGAACTAAATGAAATTTATGTAAAAAAACCAAATGGGGGGATGGGAAGATGGCTCAGTGGGTACGTGTGCTTGCTATACAAGCATTAAAACTTGAATTAAAATCTCCAGCACTCATGTAAGAAGTCAGGTATAGGGGTGCCAGCCCGCAATGCCGGCACTGTAAGGATCAGAGACAAAAGGATAGCTGAGGCTTGTTGGCTGCAAGCCTCACTTCATATTCCCTTGAGACAGTGTCTCAAGGGAATAAGATGCTGTGTGAGAGAGCTGGATACGACACATGCACACACAAAGAAATCATAAAGTAGAGAATGTATAAAAATAAATATTTCTCAAACTCTACTATAATTAAAAAATATAAAAAGAGATAATATAATCACCAGTCACAGGAGCAAAATTGGTCATTGCATACAGCTCCTGGAAAAAATAGCAAGGCAGTACTACAACTACTCTGTGCACATAAAATTAACAGTGTACAGATTAACAGTGTAACAGTGTAAAATTAATTAAATTCTACAGACTAAGTAAACACATTCTTCAAAAACTGAAATTACTTCAAGCCCATATAATGAAATAGACCATCTAAATGGTACCATACCAATTAGAAAAATAGGATTGGCAACTAAAAACCTTCTCTAGGAAAGAAATATCTTCAGCCAGGTGTTTTCACTGAAGAACCAACTTAACCTTCAAAAAATAACTCATGACAGTTTCTCTCCCAGAAAATAAAAGACTTGCAGACATGCGTCTTAGCTTGCTTCTCTGTTTCTGTAATAAAACACTGAGAAAAGCCAACTTGGAGAGGGAAAGGTTTATTTCATCTTGCTAATTTCAAGTCACATTCCATCACTGAGAGAAGCCAGAGCAGATGCTCAAGGAAGAAACCTGAAAGCAGGAACTGAAGCAGAGACCATGGAGAAGTACCACTTACTGCACTGTTCTCCATAGCTTGCTCACTCTTCTTTCTTATACCATCTAGGACTATGGATCCAGAGGTGGCTCTACCCACATGCATTTGATCTTCTCCACATCAATCATCAAACAAGAGAATGCTTCACAGAGTTTGCTACAGACAACCTGATGAAGGTCATCATTCAGTTAAGGCTCCCCTTTCCTGGATGACACTTGGGTTAAGGTGATAAAAAAAAACAAAACTGACCAGCACAGGTGTGATAGTGAGGGAAACCAATTGAATATAATTCATGGAGGAAATTCCTGCCTGATACTGATAACCTAGCAAACTATTCATGGCTAATGAGAACCTACTATTTCCATTTTCTAAACTAGTAAAGTACATTCTACAAAACTATCATTATACCTACAGAGAAGTGTGACTCTCAATTCTCATCAAAACAGCTTCTTTTTTTCTTTCTTTCTTTTTGTTTTTGTTCCTGTTTTTTCGAGACGGGGTTTCTCTGTAGCTTTGGAGTCTGTCCTGGTACTAGCTCTTGTAGACCAGGCTGGCCTCGAACTTGCAGAGATCCACCTATCTCTGCCTCTGCCTCTGCCTCCCGAGTGCTGGGATTAAAGGCGGGCACCACCACCACCCAGCAAAGCAGCTTATTTTTACAGGAAACAGAAACCATTACAGAAAACTGCACCTTGTCAAAACACAGAGTTGGCTGTGGCCTGCTCTTTTCTCTCTCTGATCTTTTCTCATTTGCCCCACATCCGGCTCTTGGTTTTTAAGTATTAAGACCAAGTAGAACTCTTGCAACAGACTATTACTTCTATTTGAGAAAGTGTCTTCTGTAAACTGCAGGGTAGCTATACCCATGAAATCTCAACAAAATGGCCATTTTAACAAGACCTGTACAATGACAATACCAATTGACTAACATTCCAACGTATATCTGAGAAAACACCCAGGGCCCTACCCCTAGAAGAAGAGTTACAAGCAATTCATAGCTGCTAGGAGAGAGGGTCTTCCCCAGGGACAAGATCAGTGGGATTCCTGTGTGGGTTTCTCTCCGTCAGAGGAAATTTTAGGCCAAGGGCTTGTTCTTGCACCTGTCATAACTTCCTCTGGGCCCTTTTGACTGCTTCTATTTTATCCCATAATTGAAAACACCAAAACAAAATTTCAAAGGTGATTTAAGGGTGCTAGGATCTCATTGTCTACTTTTGCAGCTTCCTTCTACTATCTAGAATAGATTCAATGATGAGATAATCACCTAGCAAAATTAAATTGTCAACTTAATCTCACACATGCTTTTTTAATGTTTCATCTTTCACAACACCCTATTGTAATATTCTTTAACTTTTTTGTTTTATCATTTTCTCTTTCCATTATGGAATAATTGTATACTTTTAGTACAGAATTACTTTACCATACAAAATCTTTTTTTCATCTGAAACTTTTTTTAATCTTTATTATTTTCTCCACAGCCCTCCAAGTATATTTTCACACCTACAATATTATGTTCTTTAACCTACTTAGTTTCTGGTTGCCTTATTTTTTATTATAAGTTTCTAAATCTAGAAAATACTTATTTTTTCTCCTAACAAAATGAAGTGACCTTGAACTTATTAAAAATGATGGGAGCCATATTTGAAGCAAAGAAAACATAGACTTTATTTTAAACATCAGCTATAAATATAAACATAGGCAAAGTGTGTTTCCAGTCTTGGAGACATATTATTTTCTCTTACTATAGAAATCAACTTATTTTTAAAGGATTTACCCAAGTCCTTTAAAAGAAAAGAATTTTGGCTAATTCTATGGGAGTACTCACACATAAGCTCATTTTATATAGTCTGAACATTATATAATTGTAAGCAAGCACACATGTAGACAAACAGTAAATACACCTACAGAACGATACATAATGTAGATGAAAACACTTAAAAATTCTTTAATTTTCAGTTAGATTGATCACTTATCAGTCTTTAGAACTAAGCAGTCTTTAGTCCTTTATCTGCACATTCAGTGATATGACTTACAGTAGAAACAAAGTAGAAATTTTACATTTCAAAGACATAGATAGCTCAATCAGTAAAGAACTTGCCATGCAACATAAGGACATAAGTTCAATTCCCAGGGCCAACATAAAAAGCTGGAGTATATGTGTGTGTATACATATGTATACATGTTCCTATGTGTGCATGTTTGTGCATATGTAGGTGCTTATGCACAAGTGTGCATGTACTTGTTAACTACTGATGTTTTGGTATTGATATGTAGATCACAATAAAGTTCTGGGTATCCCTAATCTGCCATCTTTCTTCCCTCAAACATCAATTCCAATATTTCTATGAAAGTGGCTTTTAGATTTAGAGTAGAGCAGATTTCTTCCTTGTTTCAGTGGGCCTAATCTATTGATGGATTGACTAAATCAAAGAATGGCTTCCCTCAAGTATAGAGAATTCTCCAATGAGACCCTCTTTGAACTCAGACTGCAAATCTCCCTGGGTGTCCAGTTTGCCACAACCTATCAGATTTTTCATTAACCAAACTTACACAATTACACGAACCAATTCCTTAACAACTCTCTCCTCTCCATCTCATAGAAAAGAGTATAGTTCTAGTTATAATCAGTTTTTTTACTTTTTGGTTTTTTAACTGTAATTCTAGTTGGAGAACTCTGGATAGCAAAACCATTAACCAGCAAGAACTGAGCCAAGCTTTTTATTTCTATGTTAAAATACTTGACACTTTGGAACTGAGTTAGTGCTTTGATAATATAATTTCTGTAAATATTTATATAAATTGTTCAACAATATCAGAGAGCCATACAGGTTGTGAAAATGTAATAAAGAAAGAAAACTTTTGTTTTAAACAGAGAAGGGAAAGATTTCTTAGGTGGGTGAACTTTATGCAGAGTCTAAGGAAAATGCACAGAGCAGCTAGCTGAAGGAGTGGGAGGAACATAACAGACTGAGGGACAAAGACTTCTCTGTGTCCACCTAATAAAATATAAATTTGTTTCTCTATTGTGTCTTTCCAATAGAATGTAAGATCCTTGAAGACAGAATATGTTTTCCTCTGCTGACTCCACAGAATTGAAAACTGTTCAGTGCCTGGTTGATATTTCTTCATCATTTGTTGAGAATGAATTGTTCCTCTTTTTATAATATCTGAAAAATTAATTGTTATTTATATGTACAATTTAAATACTATACATCACATAAAAGTGAAGGAATTATGTTTATAATATGAAAATACAATATTAAAAATATATGCTTAATGGTGATATGTAAATATTTAAAATGTTTTAAAATATAATTTTATATCCACTATAATTAAATATGTATTTAACATATATAGTGGTATATTATTTGTGTTATAATAAATAAAGCTTGCCTGAAGATCATAGGGCAAAGCATCCATACTAGTCAGCCATATAGGCAAGGAGTGGTGGTGCACACCTTTAATGAAGACAGAGGCAGATGGATATCTGTGAGTTCAAGGCTACCCTGGGGTACACAAGATCCATCCCGAAATAAATCCAGGTGGTGGTGGTTCACACCTTTAATCTCAGTGTTTGGGAGTCACACACCTTTAATCCTAGCACTAGGGAGATAAGGGCAGGAGTGATCTGGCTGGGTGGAGAGAGGAATATAAAAGAGAAGAGACAAGAACTCATGAGTGTGGAGTCTGAGGATTCATGGAGACAGGATCTTGCCCTTTCAATCTGCAGATTTGGTAGGGCAGAAGGTCTTTCTAGTGTTTTTTTTCTGATCTTCAGGTTGAACCCTAATATCTGTCTCTGGGTTTTTATTATTCATGCTGTGCATGGGTATCTTGTATAGAAATATATGAAGAATATAATAGTAACTATATGTTCCAAAATAATTGAAAGTAAGTTATTTTCCATCAACAAAATGATAAAAATCGTGTATTCTTATTATAAAAAAGTGACAACTGAGTAGCTAAAATGCCATAAAAAAATATCAGAAACAACCTGTAGGTAAAAAACCAGCATGTAAACATATATGTTCAGGGGTCCACAATCGTAGATCAAATCTGTTCCACATGTCTTTGTATGGTTTAAAAAAAACTATGCGTGCACACACACACACTCAATAGGAAGGACAGGAAGTGGACGAAGGGGCTAGAGCAGTGGTTCTCAATCTGTGGGTCTCAACACCTTTGATAGCTAAAGAGCTGAGTTCAAGATATGACATTAGCTTGGGAAAGGAGGTAGGGATGATCTGGAAGATATGGAGAAGGTAATAAATGTGATTGAAATATATTGTAAGGAAAAAATTAAAGGATATCATAAGGATTGGGACTCACTGAGAGCTGTGAGGGGGAGAATTTACCCTGTGACTCTCCCTTACACCATAATGTTTGCTTTCCATCTTTGACGTTTCTTGGTTTTGGTTTCTTGGCCTTCATTTTCCCATAAATATGTCTTTATTCAAATTTTCTTTTTATAAACATGCCAGACATAATGGCTTAGAGGCTCACCCTACTTCTCTAAGCCCTTCATCGTAACTCATTACATCTGTAGCAATTATATTTTCTAATAAATTCACATTCTGACATACTGGAATTCATAACTTCAACATATTAGCTGAAGATGAGAACAGAATTCTATCCATAAAGCAGATACAGAAATCCAGAACTAAGCACTGGACTGAGATCCCAGAGTCCAGTTGAAGAGAAGGAAGAGGGATTATGGGAGCAAAGACATCAAGATCATGATGGGGAAATCCATAGAGAGAGCTGACTCAAGCTAGTGGGAGCTCACTAACGCCAGACTAATAAATGGGAAACCTGCATGGGACCAAACTAGGTCCTCTGAATGTGGCTGAAAGTTGTGTGGCTTAGGCAGTTTGTGGGGCCACTGGGGGTGGCACCAGATTTATCCCCAGTGCATAAACTGGCTTTTTAGAGCCCATTCTCTATGAGAGATGCCTTGTTCAGTTTCAATCTGGGGATGGGGGTTGGTCCTTCCAGACATGTTGACTCCCCATGGGAGGCCTTATCATTTCTGAGAAGTGGATGGGGGAGGTGGGTAGGAGGAAGGTGGGAAGAAGCAGTAGGAGGGGAAAGAAGAAGAACTGTGGTTTGTATGTAAAATGAAAAAAACTCTTAGAGAAAAAATCCTATTCATAACCGTATGTTTGAAATACACACAAAAACATAGCTTACACATATGAGTAGTTAATGGGAGTTCAAAATGCCATGGAGATTTTAATAAGGGAATTTAGAGATAGTAACTATCCCCCAAAAGTTGGGGAGATAAAATAAACAGTTCAGTAATGGGCTCCAAGAGTATCCATAATTTTGTTTTATTTTATGTGTATGGGCAATTGCCTGTATACACATATATGCCTAATGCCTGTGGAAATCAGAAAAAGGTGTCAGATTCTCTGGAACTGGAGTTATAGATGGTTGTGAGCCATCATGTGGATGCTAGCAATCAAATCTGGATCCTCTTGAAGAACAGCCAGTGCTCTTAACCACTGAGTTATCTCTCCATCCCCCTTAACTAGTTTTTTAAATGAGCAACCAAGATAGCAAAATAACTTTAGCTCTTAGTGTTAGTGTTACAGGAGTATGTTCTGTTATTTTCTGAACCTTTTTGAATATTTTATGTATCAAAACCATAAGTCATTTATTCTCTAAGAAGATGTTTCAGTGGGGCTGATACAATATGTCCAATATTACAGGCAGTATGCCAACCATTAAATAGATCACTATATTTTATGTTAAAATGAAGAAAAGTAGTTGATTTTCTTTCATTGGACTTGCTACTTGTTTTTTACTGTCTCTCTTACTCACTGAATGTGTGTGTGTGCATGCATGTGTGTGTATGCACGAGTACACATGTGCCATGGTACACATTGGAGAGACAGCTTGTTGGACTAAGTTCCTTTTTTCCACCTTGTGGGTCCCAGTGATTGGTCAGGGTTGGTGGAAAGTGCCTTTGCCCACTGAGGCCTTGCTACTCTTATTCATGAAGCATTTCTATTAGTATGATCACAGTTGGTAGATTCAGATGTGTCTGTGAAGTAAGGTAAGTGGGGTCTGGGACAGGTCAAAAGTCAGAACTTTCCAGTTGTACTTTTTCATGTTCGACACATGGTCTGCTCTTCCAAAACAGTGATGGTAGGGACACATAAGATCTTTAAATCATGCTTCTCCCTCCCTTCTGCCCTTCTGTTCTCCCTCTATTTGAACCTTCTTCTGTCTTGTAATGTTTAGTTCATTTAAATCCCAGCTTTGTATTTGCTTTCTACCCAATACTAACTGTAAAGAGACCTGGTGGGGGGCAGTAGGGAGCACTCAAAAGTCCAGCTCTACTTCATCAGTAGCTAATTGGTTACTTTTGTGCAAATTCCTCAGCCTTTATGTTTTCATCTAAGAAATGAAACATTTCTCAGGCCTAAAAGTCTAGAAAGATGAAGGTGATAAGTGGAACACACTACAGAAACGTTACCAAATTGATGAATATAGGAAAATTTCAGTTAGACCTGCATGTGTTTTCAATTCTGGGACATGTTTTGTAGTTGATGTGACTGACTGTCCTTTTCTCAGATAGGAACACACTTGACTGTTTGTCCTGATATCATGTAGATACTGGCTATATTAACATGACTGATCTGAACAGAGAATTCTCAACTGAAGAAGTTCAAATGGCCAAAAGACAC